>JAOWAW010130948.1:0-11553 GCA_028565695.1 Nicola tetela
ACGGCCCTGGGACCCGCTGCCATGTCTTAGAGCCCTTCTGTCTCGATTAGGTCCCGAAACAGATTGGGCTCAGTCTTATATTAGTGTTGTAGGTTTTTTGCTCTATCTCTTTCCACTTCAGTCTCTGTACAGGCTGGCAGTGATTGACTGATGAACGGGCCAATTGCTGCTGTTGTATTTTTCATTTCGCTTCTTGTCTTTTTGCGTGTAAGATGTGCTCAGATGTTTACACCTTTCTTTTTGAATTGACACATGTGCACACACATACCAGATTTAGACTATCAATAGAAATGCGTGGCAAACTTAGTTCGCTGGACTAGTTCAGGAATGTTACTCACATGCAATGCATCCGATACAGCTGCATACATGTAGTGATGACTGTTGAGAAGGAAAATTTATACTGCAGGGACTGTACAGAGAGAAAACTGATATAGACAGAGAGCAGGTTGCTAATCTGACATTGGACCTTGTGATAGTTCAGCTACAGGTTACAATTTTCTATTCCTTGTGGATCATGGGCTAACACAGACAGCCCACAGCCAGATCTAGAAGCCTAAAACAGTGATGACAGTTCTTTGGGCTAACTGTGATTTGGTTGCAACATCTATGCACATGCACTGTGCTAGCTAGAATTTAATGCTCTCCAGTCCAGCTGCAAGTGGCTAGGAAAAATGAAGGATGAGCAGTGGAACTCCCATGATGCATTGATCTTCTCAGCTGAAAAAGTGGAACTTAGAATAGTACATAGAGTAATCAGACATATCTCCAGTTTGCTGGTGTCAGCATACGTCTGATGTGATGCAATGGCCATCACTTCCATCCAGCTTTTCTTTTCTGAATTCTTCATCAGTAGAAGTGGACTGCTCAGTTGGACCTTCTGAGGATCCTGTAATTTCAGCAGCTTCAGTTGTGGTAACTTTAGGTGTGTTCTCAATAGTTGGTGATTGGGAATTCTTATAGGCTATGGGAGAACCTCCTCCTGCAAAGGAACCTCCTTCGACTGTGAAAGAGCTTCCTCTATCTTTCACTCGATTCTCTTCCAGCAGCTTTGCATTGTCGACTTCATTCGTTTCCAGCACATTCACAACTTCATTGGTGCTGGGCTCATGACTTATTTTCTCTTTTGTATCCATAATAGAACTGCTAGTACCACACAGCTTTTCCAGGATTTTGCTACTATCACTATTCGATTGTTGGGTGATGACCACGGTCTCAATGTCTTTCTGAGTGGTGAATTTGTTCTGTTTCTGAGATTCTACAAACACTCCTTGTTCAGTGTTCTTTCTAGTAGTAATACCCAGCTCAGTCCGATCGCCTAGAGAGATGCTAGGTGGAAGGCCAGCACTTGCAGGGTATGATGGATCAGGTCTATACTTTGCAGTATGGCTGTGACTTGCTGATTGGGCTTCCCCGTGGCTCAGGTCAAAGCTGTTGCTACTAACAATGTTGATCTTTTGTCGAGCTCGATGAAGTAGTGTAGAGAGGATGCCAAAGCTGCTGTCAGTGCTGGGATCTCTGGCGCTGCTCCTCTGCAGAAAGAGAGCTTTCTGCAAAAGGAACATAAAGAATCCTTGTGTGCTGACAAGAATGGTGAAAATCCATTGTGGCGCTGTGCCAGCATTGATCAGAACAACCAAGCCCACAACCCAAGTTAGGCCTAGCAAGAGAAACAACTTGATAGTTGTTCTCAGGACTTTGGCACTGTCACTTTTGGCTCTGTTTACTGATTCACCCTTGAATCTTCCCAACACATTCTTGCTAGCCATCAGAAATACAGCCATGTTTCCAGTCATCAGTACAGTCAACGGCAGGACAACTGACAGATAGAAGGAGAGACCGTACTTCATACGACACCTGCAGGAATCACAGAATGTTTGGAAGGAAAAAAAGATATGCACTTCAGATGTTGCACATCTATCCTCTAAAAGGAGGATGATGACTACACATCTAGGGGATATGAACTTATTAGTGAACATAAAAATCTACACTACGGCAGCAGGTTCCTAGTTCTGCACTCAGATTGTGCTGTGCAAAATATGGAGCCCAAATAATGCACTTCTCCACAGAGTGCATCTAACAATTTGGATGATTTGATCAAAGGCATATTTATAGATTTCCTAGGAGTGTAGTACTGGATGTAGGGTTCTGGAAATTTGTCTAACACTTTTACAGAGGTGTCCTTACAGTTTGTGTGGCCCATAAGCACTCCAGTCAGCTGATGCTGTGATGATGACAATCAGAGCTGGCAGGCCTGTAACATTACAGGTAACAAAGTTACAAAGTTAGCCAAAAATGTCCTACCAAATTATACACTCCTTGCAGGAGCAGAGGTGTAAACTATTGGAGCAAAGAAGAATAGTGTGCACACCTGAAATTAGACATTGGCACTTTGCTGCCTGGCACACTCTACCTTACACATCCAACTTTGATAAGGTAATAGCAGTTTTAGACCTGTCTGTAGTTGGATGTTGAGTTTATACAGCATTTTTAGTGATAGTTAAGTTGTTTGATCAGAAACGGTAACAACACATGAAAATCTAGAAGGAAGTCCTTGAAATAACAGAGACATACTTTTAAACCTGCCACAAATTTACAGTTATAACATAGTTAAATTTCTCAAAATAAAACACGTGTACAATTTAAGGGAAGTGAAAGAGACGCATTTATCACTGACCCTCTTCCACGTAGACCCTGTAGCCATTATCATAATTTGATAATAGTTTTTCAGTAACAAATCATGCTTGGGTTACACTATTGGAGAAACATTTCACGCACTCAAGGAAGTTTTTTCACTTTGTTGGACATTTCGACCTGTACTGTGCATGTTATTGCCAGCTAGTGTACAAGAACGTGGTCTGACTGTTCAATATGAATTATGCATCTCGAGTCTAGTGTATGGGTAGGTACATATCATGTCAACACCGCTGAATCATTGCGCATGATGAACCATTTGATCAATGTCTAATGTTTCATGTGAAGGTGATACAGCCACTTTCTCTGTAGCTGTAACATGCCAAAATGGAGATGCATTATATTGTGTCCTAACCAGAGCTTGCTGAGGTCTCATCCGCAGGCTAGTTGTAGACTGAGACCCTTTCCCTAACTTATGTATACAGATTGTTTCTTTAGCCTTTCACTTCATCACCTTGATATCCTTGACAATCATGTATGGTACCCTGGGGCATATCATGTACTGTTTGATGTACATGTTCTGCAATGGCAGACAGTTCCACGTGGCCCATTCATGTGTGCATGTGTGTGTCTGGTTTCCTCTGACTTTCTGCTTTGCCATCCTACCTGTCTCACCAATCTGCACCTTATCACACTTGGTGGATCCTTCCATATACACTACCCCCAGATCTTCTTGCAGTAGAATTATGTATTTAGCTACACTCACAATCGACCATTTCCTCCACTGGGTACCTTTCATGACCCGTAGAGAATGTCTAGGCGAGTGAGAACTCTGCTGAATTGCAGCTTAAATGTACAGGATGAAGGCTATTCTTTTTTTTCTGTTTTCTAGTCATTCTCGTTCTGTTCCTTGTGGGTATTCTGACTTTCCGGATAAATGAAGACAGGTAGTCGTTTGGGACATTTTGTTGTACATCTTGTGTTCTCTCTCTTTCTCTTCATCACTTTACTGTGACATGCTGTAATCATTGAAACAATGCCTAGCAACAGATCTGTTTGCATGCTCAGAGTGTTTGGATGTAAAGTATAAGTACTGTCCTGTGCGTATGGGTTATCAGCAAACGCTGGTCTTCAGATATCCGCCTATCAGGTGGATGCACATGTCCATAAACTGTAGGTCTCCTGAACATGAAGAGAATATTGTCGCCAGGGAAACAAACACAGTACAGGTCGAGATGTCTGATACAGAATAAAACTCTAGCTGGATTGTATAAAATATTCTTCCATGACTAATGTTACCCATCTTCAAGGCATATAACTAATTTACTCTGTTGAAGTAATGCCTGCATTCTCCCGTTCTCACCATGCCATAAATTCCCGTATATTAGTACATACTAATTTTCAGTGTTTGCGGTGCCACCGTATGTACTATGGGAGCCAGTGCTAACTGTCAGGAGGAGCTCAGATTCAGGGTAAAAAAACTCACAACTATGGTAGGCTAGTGTGTACTGGTATAATCATATGCTGGGAGTGCATGTTCATGCACCAACGTTTGAAAGGAACTCTGAGCTATGACTGAAAACTTTGATGTGGTGTCAAAATTCTGGGCACCACCGGAACCATAAACCAGGAGTGATTCCTGCACAAACTCGACCCACCGCATGTAGACCTAAACCCCATACTTCTGGTATAGATGCTATGCCAACATGCTTTACATGTCCCAGTAACTTCTGTCCCAAGATTGACACAATTTGCACTGCTGTGTCTCGTCTGGTTAGTTAGTTTGGGTAATGTACTACACTTGGGAGGAAAATATTTTGGGTTTGTTACAATAGTATACTATGTATATACACAGTTTTATTTATATGATATTCTATGTACATGTATATGCCAACATTGTTATGAACACAATTGCTAATACATATACCTACATTGTTATCCATATAAAATATCGACACATTGTAATTTATTATGATATCCTGTTCCTATGCACACATTATGCATATACACAGCATTGTGATTATGCTATCCCATGATTGTAAACACTATTATGTATATTATAACCTACGCATCAAACTTTGGATACTTAATGTATATATATGGTGTTATACATACTTTAGCCTCTATGTGTATATACACACAATCGCTAGCAATTTTGGACATATTTGTCTGGGTTAGAGGTTTGCATCGGCCCTTAATTGTACTTTGATCACCACCAATCAAAGTACATCACTATGGATCCAGATCAAAGTAAGTTCTTAGCTTGATGATCCTTGCAATCTTGAACAATTAGATGGTTAGGACTTGAGAGATTCTGACTGTGTAGTCATAACATGAAGAGGATTTCCCAGCTGATGAAGTCAGAAGCATTTCCAGCAAAACATCTCATGAATAAAAAGAGATTCTTGTGACTGGTGAGCTAGGAAATCCCCTTCAAGTTACACAGTTCTTAGAGCTTCGTAGTTTAAAAATTAGGTCTGTCTACTGAGGCTTGTTGTCAGTCAGGGGTGCACAGTTGGTGCGTGTGTGTGTGTGACGTCTCGTCAGGGAAAGGACAACAGCTTTTTCAGATGCCTGCACTACCTGTCTTTGACTGACACATTTCCAAGGAGAGTGCAGAACAGAATAGCTTGAGAACAAACGTTTGCAGTGGAGTGCCTGCTAGACAAACAAATCTGTCGATGCCAATAAGGTAAGTGCTTTGTCGCTTCAAATGATCAAACAGACTCAACGAACATAGTTCAGATCTTCCTCATTCACCTTTTCAGAAGGAAACTTAGTATCTTGCTCACTGGAAGGGCTATCCCCTTTTTGAGGCTTTCTGAGAGAATTCTTCCAGCATCAGCAACGATCTGATGAGGTGAATTCCCTTGTACTATGTTACCTTAATATTTTAAGGAAAACTTTACAAAGAAGCCCATTGGTATCAAATACAGGGCCTGTGAAGATGGTGTTCTCCAGCCAGGGCTAGTATCTCAGGATAAGTTTGCGGAGGCAGCAGATAATCATCGCTGTGCAAAAGAAAGTCTAGAGCAAGTCCATTCTCGTTGAGTCTTGCCCCTGTCATCACGAGATTCTTGCAAATTGGTTTGGTGACACCTGAATGCGGTGCATGGGTGCTCACAGATAAAGACTTTCCTGAAAAACATTTTCCTCCCGGCTCTGATGCGGTGAAGGACGTTCACAGTCAAGGACTCAGTCATGTACCCTAAGTGCATTAGGCCCACCATCCATGGCAGTACTTAGCAATTTGCGCGATCCCAGTCAGCTGAAATGTTGACAAATCAGCAGGCAGTATATCGTCATGTCTCCATCAGGTTTCATACTGAGCAAACAGCCGCTGAACGCTTTAAACTCCTTAAATGTTTTCATTGATTTGAAGGCCTATGTATATACAGGTTTGAAGTATGTGCTAAATTCTAAAGTTTCTTTGCGGAAGTCCAGGCTACCAATTTTCACTGCAGCAGTTCAGGAGTAAGAGAGAATGATAATGTTAATCTCTGACAGTTATCTCTAATCTCTGAGTTATCACCTTGAGAAAATATGGTCGCCTTGATAAGCATGTCTCTGAAGCCATCTCCGAAAATAACAATGACCTTTGAAAAGATCTCATAGCTTGCCACAGCCATCCAGCAAAAGACTGAGAGAAGGAAGTAGTGGAGAAGGAGTGAGACACTTCGACAAAGGTCAATGTTGTCCGTCCTCTCCAAACCAGCAAGAAAGATGACCAACAAACAAATTAGGTTAATACTCAGTGCCACCACCAACTTTGAGTGATCCAACGAACGTAAGGTCCTGCAAGAGACAATGAAGCAATTAGCAGTACTCTGTATTTGAATGCAGAGAGAACACTGTAACAAATTTAGCTACTTTCAGAACTATGGCTACATGTTCAGCCGATTACAGTACAGAATCATAGCTGAGACCGAAGTTGTGCACAGCAAATTGTAATGCAACTGGTTGCAACAGAATCTCAGGGCTATGAATAAACTTCTTACAGCCTTGAAGTGCCCCAGTAAGGGGTTGAGATTTGCAGGTGCGTGGGTCAGTGGTTAGGATTGGCAAATCACAACCTCTTAGAACATAGGCGGTTTGTACAGGTGACACACAACTTGAGCCATGCAGCGGTGAGTTAGAGTTGCCAGTAGCGGCCAAGTGCAAAGGGTATGAAAGCATTTTTCACGTGACACCTTCTCACAACCTTCAAGTGTGTGGTTTAGGGGTTGTGATTTGCAGGAAGTGCATGAATGAGACATTGTGATTGGAAAATCACAACCTTTTCGTAGATAGGCTATTTGTATGGGTAACATCAAGTGAGTTGTGAAAAATGCTCTTCAAGGCTAACACACATATGGGCCTGGCCATTGCAGGCTCTTCTCATTTTCATATATCCAGGGTGAATTGCAAAGGGAACCCGTGGACCATACCTATACCTCATAACCTAGCCAACTCTCTGTGGGAGTGCTGCCTTTGCTTTGCTCTAGCCTAGACCACAATGTGGCAGTTTTCAGAGGGTGTTCAATGCCCCTCAGACAGATTGACTAAAAGAGTCCTACACTGACAGGAACAGATAGTCACACTCATGAAATGCCGCAGAGGCAATAATGCATAATGAATAACCCCGGCCCAAGACTAGAAGCTAGTAATCGTTCTGGTACAATCCTGTGACTTCCTACAAATTTGGCTTTCCATTATGACAGCAGGACTGGTATGACAGAAGTGACTATAACAATTACAATTGAGAACTTGAAGAATATATACGGTGGTCACAAACTTACTTTTCCATAAAATGAAGAAGAATTGCCACAGCTAGCCCAAACAGAGATAGTCCACAACCAATGTACGAAACAACAGCTATAGCTATCTTTTCATCCTGAAAGAAGGGGAAACAGAAGTATATTCGTTGTCAGAAGCTGTTGGACTAGGCGATCTAATACAATGGAGAGGATTATGACCAGGTTATTGTATGATAAATGAGCATTGGGTATACCTTATCGATGACTGTAGCTTCAGACATGAGCAGGGCAAAGTTAGTCAAATGACTAAAGGAACAGATGATTGTCTCATTGCTGCCATGTTTGCCAGAGCAACCATAGTTATTCCATTGACCTGTACACAAGTGACATACATAGTCCTCAAGTTTATGGCATCTCTTAGTTAGAAACAAAAACGGTTACTACTGAACGACTGTATTTGACAGAAATAATGATAAGAAAGCTATGTAACTTTATAGTTCCACAGCACAAAGCACCAGCTGGGTTTGGCGTGACGCATTCGCAGAGGCATATCTCTATTGACTACTAGGAGGGACGCAGTTGTAATTTTACCTGTTGTAAAATTCCAGAACACACAGCTGAAGATCCGATCGTCCTTCTGTGGAGAGAATAGAAAGACAGCTTTATAACTAAAAAATAAAAGGCAATGTTAGGAACACTTTGCACCGAATCACACCCACAGATATCTACTACACAAACAGAAGGCTGTATGCATTGGTCAAACTCCAGGGAGCTCACTGACAATTCTGTAGCTGTATTGCAGGGTAAATGGGCCATACATGTTTGTGGGAATTTCTGCAGCTTCATGCATACAACAGGGATATGCACATTCACAGCTGATATCTTTCAGCTTACCTTATTGACATGAGCAACAGAGAACTGGATGGTTACATTCTGGGGTAGGTTCTGGAGTTCTGTTGTCCAACGTCCTATGGACACTGCCAGCACGGGTGATGCTAAAGAGCGCTTTTGCGATACTAAAGCTTGGTCTGTGAAGAAGTCAGTTTTATCATAGAGAATCACTACAACATTTTCTGCCTTGTTCCGGTAACTGGCGATCCTCGATTGCGACGATTCATTATATTCGCAGGTCAAGCAGGCATTTCTTGCAGCCTGCAAGATTGTGGAAGGAATTATCACCGAGGCTTGAAATGATTTTCCCACTCTATGTATTTCTTTAGCAATTTGGCTGTCAAGCTCTTCTGCTAGGACTACATCCATCTTCTCTTCTCGGAGGCTTTCCCCCGACAATCTAGACGTGAATTCTTTTACAGCGCTGCTGACATTTGGTTTGTAGAACACTGTTGCAATGGCAACATTTTCAGATGTCTCACTAAACTGAAGAGTTGCCAAGGAGAGATGTTGTGTGATCACACGCCCAAACACCACTTCATCATTAGTAGTATTTTCTTCCAGAGGTAGCTCAGCAGAAATTAACTCAAGTTCGGGTATAATCCTGCAATAGAACAAAGTAGAAGTGTCATTCTGTACATAGAAGTTTGATAATTAGGACGTCTGCTCAGACGGAAACTACTTTGCTGGAGATGAAACCAATATTTTGCATCACAAATATCACAGTAATTCCTACGTCTAGATAATCTCCCACACTGTTTGAAAGGCAATAAGAGTTTAATCAAATGGTCAGTTTCACCGCCAGATACTATGACATCTTACAGTAATGGTAGATACACTATCTATTGCAGGGCCTCAATTTCAGCTTACTTTGAACTTAAGCTGTTGCTGGTGACCACCTCCTTGTTTCCATTCAAAATGATGGAGACTGTTTGCACACTCTTCTCCACAATCTAATTGCAGGACATTTGTGAACAAAACAATAACAGGTTGTTAGCAAGTGGAAGGAACAAGTCAAATACAATTTCCCAAAAATGAATACACAAACGGTGCGGCTCCTTTACTACTTACATCTTTGCGAGTATTCACTTCTGTTGTTTCGGTTGATGTGTTATTCAGCACACGGTGGACATTGCTTATCACGATTGCAACATGGTGCACATCATTTGCACTGAGTTTTTCTGCTGCTCTAGCTGTTTCATTACGAGCCGATGAAATCACATCTCGTGCAGAAGAAATTGAAGTCACAGGTTTCTGCAAAGAAAGCAGGGATTAGCTTTGTTGTTATAGCCTACCCTTGAACCACATTTTATCTAGTAGGCATTTAGCCGACCCCAGCCTCTCCTTGGCTTTTTCTTCTCTCTAGCTAATACTCCACAAATGAGTTGGCCAACAGGTTTCTCTATAGTTTTCTTTAATTTTATCTTCAGCACAATCGTGAGGTTTTTGTGTGGATTGTAATTGGAAGGGTTGAACTAACCATAGCAATGGTGATCCGACTGCACCCTACAAGGAGGATACTGACTACAGACGTATTTTATGCCTGTTGCAGTAAAGAAAGTGCAGAACAAGCTGCACTAATACCACTGCCATTGCTACATTCTGTATGTCAATTCTGTTTCCACAGAGTGCTTTCATTTCTAATTTGGGAGTCTAGACCACATGTGGCAACTCTGCCAGAAGTGTAAATTTCATATTCTCTCTCATGTGTTTTGGTAGGCCTGGAAACTAATGTTTTTTTTTCTGAGAATGGAATTTTCCTCTTTCACTTCAACGAATGTTCGAATGTTCTGGAATGGCCTCAGTTACCATGGTTATGGTACTATATGAATTTATTGATTGATAATCCAATTTATCATTCGAGGCTGGTAAATGTAGAAATTTCACCTACACAGTCACACTGATATCTGGAGCCACTATTGTGTATTGCCATGACTGTCCATGCAGTAAAAAGGGCCAATTACAGGAAGAGAAAGAGAAAGATGACACAAGTCATATGGCCCCACTTGTTGCTAGTTGTGCTAACATTGACAATTGCCAGAGTTGAACAGTAAAAGGACAGGCTATCAAGCATTGCCCACACACTAGAGCCAGTGGTAATTATCAGCACAAAGGACAGTGATGGCTCCATGCACATGTTCCTAGTAAAACGCAGTCTAGAAGTTATGCAAAATAACTGAAACAGTATATAAATACTACTGCAAGGTCAGGTGCTGTGTGGGTGTCGCAAATTAATTAATTATCTTCCAAAAAAGTTTTCCCCAAAGTTTTCCCCAAATTAAATGCAAACAGCCTTATTTCAGATTGCAGAAGCTACTCTCTTCTTGGTAGAATTTTATGTACCTGTGACAACGCCTTCAAACGTTCAGATGAATCTGCAGGAAAAAATGTATGCGTACAGTATCATTCTGAGGTTATCTATTGTACATGCAGTATTGCATTGGCTAAGTCTATCTGGAAAACCTACTCTGCTAGCAGTTTCAAGCTCTCTGGATCTCACGACACAGCATACAGCCAGTATTACGAATTCTGCTGTCAGAATTGCACATTTTGTAATGGGAGAAATACTTCCAACAACACAAACCTTTGCGACCCACTACAGCTGCTCTAACATCACTTATGATTAGTTACAATTCAGAGTGTGCTGGACAAAGTATCTAGGCTGTAGATGTTCTGTCTGAAGGAAATGATGAGCTGCAGCAGAAAAGTTGACAGAGGGCTACAGATTTTGTTCATTTATTTTCAGTCTAGATTACCCAGTGCCACTCAAGTTCACTGTCACTGAATTTAAATTACACTCAATGTAATCTCTGCACAATACACAATTGAACAACCAGCTTCAGAGCACCACACCTATAGTGGCGGCAGCAGTATTCATCAACACAGCAAACTGAAAGTTTTCCCTGTTGGTCAGCAGAATCTTCTCGATGTCTTGGGCTCTTTTGACTCCAACAGCTCCCTCGTGGAGAACACTTATTTCCACATGTGCCACTGTACTTCCAGGTCTAAAAGTAAACACACATGTTATTGGACATTCATCAGTTACATAGATAATTAGAGGCACAAGGGAGGAGATTTTGACAGTAGCTATAGGGAATGTAGCTATACATACACATTGCAGCATCTGAGATGATCCGCAGAAAACTTACCTGTATGCAAACTCTCCAATTTTTCTTAAACGCATAGAGGACTTGCTGGAAAGAAATGATGCATTGATCTGCACAACATACCAAGAAGTGTGCACATGAAATCCTCACAGTCCCACTGCTGCATTAGCACTTCAACATCCCTATAT
>JAOWAW010130992.1:1373-11551 GCA_028565695.1 Nicola tetela
ATTGTGAAACGCATACGATGAGATCATAAAGGAGCAGTTGCAGCAAGGCATTGTGGAGGTTGTGGAGGAGGAGGCTTACCAAGATGTCGGCCATGTCCACTACCTCCCGCATCATGGACCAACAAGGCCGTGACAAAGGTCCGTGTGGTCTATGATGCATTAGCTTAATGTGGTGGACCATTGCTGAACGAGTGCCTACACGCTGGTCCTCCCTTGGCACAAGACGTACTCAACGTTTTGCTGTGCTTTCGTGTCCACCACATTGCCCTTATCAGCAATATTGAGAAAGCCTTTCTTATGACTTTGGTCACCCTGAAGATTGTGATGCACTACGATTCTTATGGTGGGACTATGTGGTGAGCCCCGACTGCAAGCTGGGTTGTCCTATGATTCACCCACGTTATGTTTAGGGTGACATCGAGTCCTTTCCTGCTCAATGCCACGGTGAGACACCATGTAGAGCAGTATCAAGAAGAAGATCCAAACTTCGTTGGAAGGTTTCTGGTCAATCTACGTCAATGATTTGACTAGTGGAGCTGATTCTGTTACTGAAGCACATACAGAATACGTGAAATCCAAACAGTGAATGGCGGCAGGAGGCTTCAACTTGCGGAAGTTTTGTAACAACTCACAAGAGTTGAATGTGATGATATCTGAAGCCAAGCAAGCCGCACAGGAAGCGTCTTCAAATGATGTGTCATACATTAAGACGACACTAAACGCATGTTCGCCACTTGCTGAAGGCAAGACAAAGGTCCTTGGGGTGAGGTGGAGTCCAACAAACGACGTGCTTGTCTTTTATGTGATTCAGGTCACTGAACAAGCCACTGTTGTAGCGCTGACGAAGCGGAGCAGTGATAAGACATGCATTTGCTCTTGACAACACAAAACTGGAAGTTGATAATCTGTCATTCTCAGACTATCATTCCCACTACCTCCCTTTATGTGATGTGCCATTCTCAGACTATCATTCCTACTACCTCCTCCCCTTTTTTTTTGTAATCTGCCATTCTCATGACAAAACCACTGAAATGACAACCACAGTGACCAAATATAACAAGAATTACTCAAACACACAGAACAGTAGCAAGAAGTGAAACACAAAAACAGAACCAGACTGATGAAAATGAACGGAAAGGGTGACAAAAAGTGTTCCAACTAAAACAAAACAAGAGCCGGATAAACAGAAAAAGATGCACCATCAAAGAAAGACAGAATGCTTACCTGCGATTAGAACAAGGCATCCGCTCATGAAAAGGAAGAACAGTAGAAACAACACAACACTTAGAAGCCATCAAGACGCAGCCCTCAGTGATTAAAATTTGTCTGTCATGGTGAATGGCTTGGGTGTGAGTAGACCATGAGCCACAGATGCACATGATTGCATTTTGCAACAAGGCAAACAAGACTCGGTATCAAAGCCACGCCATTATGCCAGAGTATCCATCTTGTTGCAGTTGGCGATCAGTGCAGCCAATTACTGGAGAAAGCAATCACTAAGCAGGCCAGTGGCTTTAGTAGTTGAAAAAGCCAATGGGCAAAAGGAACCATGCTCAATTTTGAATATGTGCTCCTCATACTCCAGCTGCTTGAGTCATTTGTGCTGTTGAAACAAGTTGCTTGGGCTACTGGTCAAGTATGAGGCTGTGCTTGAATGAAACACCTGAATATCAAAAAAACATGTCCCCACGCTGTGACCAAAAGCCAGTAGCACGCACATCCGCTCAGACTTCTTGGGAAGTGTTTGTTGTTCTACTCTGGAACACCTTGCCATTCAGGGGCATCAGTTGGGGCTCAATAGCTACATTGTGGCAAACCTTTGATAAAGGACTGCCAACAAGGTCATGAAGCTCATTATGCCGTGTGGTGGGATAACCACCAAATACGCAAACCCATCCATCGCATGGTCCAGAGAAAAAGATGTTTCACAGACACAAGAGAGGAGGGCTGCCTCCAACTGCTGGTCGTATCACAGGGCTAAAGTGTCGCAAAAGTCTCTCTTACTCATCCAGAAGTCATGCTCCTTTAGGGGCAAAACTGTGATCCAGGAGGACGCGCCCTATGCAGATAGTAGCTTGAGATTTCTGCTGTCCAAGCTTGAGTCAGCCACCAGCTTTTGAAATTGAGCCATTTTGTTCTTTCTTTGCTGCTGTTTTGTTATTTCCTAGCTAGAACGGCAGCTTTGTGCACCACATCAAATCTGGGCGTTTGATGCATGACATTCTGCTGAACAATCTTGGTGACTCGATCCTTTGTCATTTTTTTCAATGCACTCAGCTCAGTGGTGGCCATTACGGACAAGAAGGGCAGCCCAAGCCCACCCAGTCTGACAGGTAGTCATAGCAGAGACAGCTCATCTGCAGTAAAACTCTGACGGCCAGTCACTGCTGGCAGAAACTGCTGCTCCAAGAAATGATCAAGTACGGAAAGGGCTTCCTCTGTGGTTGGCAGAGTCTGCAAGAGAAACATAAACCTGCTATTAGGCCGTGTATCAACACTGGAAAGCAGTATGCTGCTCTGTTTTGGCAAACCTTGTCAGCATCTCTAGCTCTCTCTGCCATTTATTCACCTTCTGGTGCAAGAAAGATGCCATAAGACTGCATTCTCCAATGGCACTGCCTAGATAGTGTACACCCTCAATGGTAAATTGTATGCCTGTCCCACTGAAAAGCTCTTTTGCAATGTCAAGCAGATCAGGTTGAACAAGAAGGAATGTTTTGGCACTATTGGTGTTGTAGCCGTACAGCTTCCTTGTATCACACAGGGTGTCCCACCAATCGCACATAGCTCGTAAGCATCCAGCTCCTGCCAAGTCATCAGCCAGCCATACCTGCCGAATGAAGGGTGCCCAAGTCTTAAATTATGTACCAATGGCAAGGTAGCCAATGCATAGAAGGGTACAGAGAGAAGATCACCCTGCATAGTGCCTTCTTCTGAGAACAGTTCTCCTCCACCAGAGATGAAGAGCTGTGAAGGAGCTTGATAGCAGTTATGCAAACAGGTTGACAGCGTACAACACAGATACTGAACATTGTACAGTGCAGCTTCATGGTTTATGCTGATAGATGCATTTTTTGCATCCACCAACAAAATTGCCTCTGGCAATTCATCCTCATACATTTGCTGCATTGTGTGAACTGCTGCTTCTAAGCCTACCAGAAGGCCTGAACATTTCTAAAGATCTCTGCAATCCTCTTCAATGTCATCACACACAACTCTCAAGTAGCTTTGGAGATAATTTGCCAAGGAACCTTGCAGACTCCTATCAGTTGAACTTGCACCCTGGCCTTTTCTCGAGGGCAATGAGCCAGCATGACCAAAAATAAACCAGTGTAGCTGGATCTAAAGACTGGGTGGCTATCAAACCAGCAAAATAGGCCAGAGCCTGGCACATTGTTGATGAACCTTTTTTGAATGATGAACACATACACCACCAAGCATCTGAGCTCAGTCCAGATGTTCCAGCTTATCCTTGAGATTGTAACACAACCTTTTGCAAAAGGGCCGGAGTGAGTGCCTTGAATGAAATGTTATTCATGTGTGGACAATCGCCACCCATCAAGGTAGATGCTGAGGCTGGTTCTGCCCTGGGATTTTTGTCCATAAGCAGATTTCTTATGGAAGCTGACGACCCATCATTGAGCGTGGGTACTTCATCCAGATGCAAAACTCCCAACCTCCCTTCATCTCAACGTTTCTCTGCTAGCATCCTAAGAGCCTCTTGGACACATCCTCTAGACATCCAATGTCCAAACTGGCAGGCTCAGTCTTCCTCTCCCTGAAGCCAGCCACCTCGTACTTTAGTGCGGAACTGTTTTTGAAGACACTGTTCCTCATCCATGAGGGCAGCAATGTCATAGTTAGTCCACAAATCTAACCTTCAACGAAGGTGTTGACTCATTTCCTTGTACCCCCAGCTGGCCATAGGTTTTTGCAGCAAGAGAGTAGGTAAGACAGCAAAGCTGTACATAGCATCTGCCTTTGTGCCTCCAGAATCAACATAGGTCTGTAGCAGTGAAGAGATGATAATGATGATGATGATGATGTATTTGTATTTGTATTTTATTGCCCATCACTTTTGCAACAGCAGGAGTGCAAAAGAAAAAGAAAATGATAAATCTACAATGACACCAACCAGAAAAGAAAAATCAATCAGCAGGACTACTAGGGAATGAGGAGAAGAGAGCTGATATTAACAAAAAAAAAGAGAACAAGAAAATAAGGAAAAGGGATGATGAATATCAGAATATGTGTGTGAGAGTGTGAGGCAGATAGAGAGAGCAGGTTAAGACAATTGTCTGGGGCAGCTGCAAAGTCCTAGTGAGATCATAGATGCGCCAGACACGAGCCCCAAAAGGAGCGTTAAGGCACAACAGACAACAGATACAACATACAGCACAACCACGTACAGACAGAGTTACTCATGTGAAGGCTAACGGTGCCACCATGTCCAAGTCCCTGGCCTTGGATCATCCACTACCACTCTAACTTGTTCCAATGCATTCCCCACTCTTGTTGATGATGATGATGATAAGGATGATAATGATGGTTTTTTTTATGATACACATGATTTTATTGAAACCGACAATACAGAAAGGTAAAAGTGACAATCAGAGACACACAACAAAAAGAAAGCATGAGGAACAAGATGATAAGGATGACAATGACGACAAAATGACAACAAAAAAAAAGAAGATAATGATCAGACAGTACAAATTAATCCAACACAATGTATACACAAAGTCTGCAGAAATGTGGACAATTTGTCGTCAATAGCATATATATATATATTTCAACAGGATTAAAGAAAAAGTGGACAGGCACTTGTTGAGCTACTCCCCTGTGAAGGAAGGAAACAAACACAAACCAGAAGAAGAAGAGGACAAAAAGGAAGATAGAGCAAAACATGTTGAACAGATGGGAAAAGGTGAATGTCCATGGGTAGAGGGAAAGGGTAAATAAACTGTAGCTAGTAGCTATGTATAATGGGGGCTAGACTGTCAGGTGCATGCGGACCTGTTTCTTAAAACTATAAAATGTCTTACATGATTTCACTGTGTTTGGTAAACTGTTCCATGATATGATAGCTCTTGGAAAAAAAATGAAGAAAGTGACTTCATCCTCTTCATGTGAGGTACAGGGTAAACCGATTTCCATAGACTGTAATGACAAAAGGTATTGAGAAAAGAGAGTAGAAGATGGTCAAGGCATTCAGGGACCAGCTCAGATGTTATTTCATAGAAAAGCAGTAGAGTATGAAATATGAATCATTTCTGCAACGATGGCAAGATAACTTGATGACATTGGCTGAACCTTCTTTGTAGCTTTTCCAGCTTCAATGTGTTTCCTCCACTCCATAGAGCAGATGCATATTCGAGCCTGGGCCAGATATAGGCCACATAAATTTTACAGATAACTTCCTTAGCAAGTGACTTTCTCAGATGGTTGAGCATGCCCATTTTCTGTGCACAGGACAAATGAATGGCATGGTTACGGTTGTCCCAAGGCAGCCTTTTGTTGACAAGTAGCTCAAGGTGATGGTGTTTTTGAACAGATGGTACGTTGGTTCTGGTCATGAAGACTCTTGCATCAGATTTCTGACTAGTTGGACGGTTAGAGATTTTTAAGTGCTCACGTTTTTCTGTATTGAAAAGCATTCCCCACTGAGCTGCCCAGCAAGATGCTCTTGTAAGATCCTCAGACAAGTGATGAGCAGTACTTAATAGATGGCAGCTAGGTAAACCATCATGTCATCTGCAAAAATAGAGCTGTGTGCCACCAAGCAAGCAGGGAGGTCATTGATAAAGATGAGAAATAACATTGGCCCTAACACTGTGCCTTGAGGGATGCCTGACTTTGGAGTTTTCCACGGAGAAATAGGGAATGATTCACTTTGACACACTGGGAATGACCACATAGAAATGATGAAACCAGTTCTTTTAGGTATTTGACTCACCAATATTTGATAATTTGGATATTAGCCCCGGAATAGATACCTGATTGTAGGCTTTACTGAGATTTAGGAAACTGTGTTTATGTGTTGGTCATTGTCCAACACCTCTCACCAACGGTTAAGTAGAAAGCAAAGTTGTGTTATTGTTCAGTGCTGAAGGAGGATACATGATTGTTGATGGTAGAGAAGGGAGTTGACCCTCAGGTATTGTAAAAACTGTTTATTGATAAGTTTTCCATGATACATGCTACACAGGATGTCAGAGCAATTGGATGATAATTTGCTGGTTTTGTCCTATCTTTCTGTCCCCCTTTGAATACTGGTGTGATCACAGCTGCCTTCCACTTGTCAGAAACACAGCCCATTTCAACTGATCGGTTGAAAAGAGAAGTCATGGGAAGAATCAAGCCAGGTCCAGCCTCTTTCAGCATTCGGTAGGATATACCGTCTTTCCCAGCTGATGCTTTACCTGGCAATCCTCGGATGATCTGGCCAACTTTCAACAGGGATAACCATTCAATATTGAAGGAAGAAGTTTTTGTTGGGCTGAAAGGAAAAAAAAACTCATCACTCATAGAAGTGTTCTGGTTAATAAAGACATAATTGAAGAGCTCAGCTTTGCTATGATCTTCTGTGATGAAGTTTCCTGTATTGGTCAAGGGTGGAGGTATACATGTACCAGTGCTTCTACTGAAACCAGACAGGGTCTTGCACAATTCTCCACCAAGTACAAGACAGGCATAGTGGGTTGGCTAAAATTCATGCCTGCTTGTTTACGTACCTTTTCTTGGCTGACTTCAGTGCTATATTGCATTTATTACAAGTTGTCCTATAGATATCCTAATGCTCAGGTTGGTGAGTTGGGATTGCATGTCAGTAGAGTCTATTTTCACAGAGATTAGATGCCAAAGGTGTTGATTAAGCCATGGGGACCATGGGGCTGTAATCCCAGGCTTGTTACTGACAGGAAGAAACCGTCAAATTTCCGTGAAGAACATCTCTTTCCAGCAAGTCCAGAGAGTGTTTATATCTGTTATCGCAGGAGAAGTCACGAAGTCCCATGTCGATGGGGAGAAGTGCAAGGTGTTGACATGGATATATTTAGTCAGTGGAAAAAGTGACTCTGCTCTCAGTAATGGCAAGTTCTCTCTCGCAGTGGACAGGGTGTTGTAACGAGTGGCTTCCACAAATGCACAAAATAGAGCTCTGTACCAGAGCAAAAGAGACGCAACATCGAAGCCATGCCATGACTGATGAGTATGTCAGCTGATCCCGCTCTGCATACTCTGATGACAGTTGTTTCAGGAAGTAGTTTGAGGAAGGGCCAAAAGCACCAGTTGTAGAATAGACAAATGGTGTAAATGATCCACATTCGACATTGACGATCCTATCTTCGTATTCCAGTCGCTTGAGTTGTTCGTGTTGGTTGAAGAGGCTTGCAAGGCTTTTGGACTGATATGATGAATATGATGGAGCATTGAGATGAAATATTCTGATGTCAAAGTAGGCATCCTCTCCTCTAGTCCAAAAGCTGGATGCTGATGTCAGCTTGCGCATCAGATGACATGTTTGGTGCTCAGCTTGTAAACACTTCCCTGCTCAAAGGCATCAAAACCAACTCAGTTGTTACATTATGACACACTTCTGTCAGCAGCATGGCTGTCAGATCACATATTTCATTGTGTCTAATTGTTGGAAAGTCCCCATGGGAGCAGACCATGGCATGATTGGCTGTAAGAGGCTTCCCACAGACGCAGGTCACTGGAATGGCATTCAACTGCCAGTTATAATGAAGGGCTAAGGCACCCTGAAATGCCTGCTTGTTCATGTGGAAGCCATGCTCTTTGAATGGGAGCACAGTCAACCAAGCTGAGCAGTTTTGCGCCAAAAGCAGTTTGAGGAAACTTATGCCAATATTTGAGCTTGTGGCAAGCTCTTGTTCATGCTCTTGATCATATAGCAGATGCACAGGAATGGATGCTATGCCACGAATTCTCCATCAACGAACTGACACACTACCTGGATGACTTTCTAAACATGACCAGCCAGTCTAAAGACCATGCACAGTGACAGCTACAAGTCATCCTCCAGGTCTTCAATTATCTTGGCATGCCCGTTACACCAGAGAAGGTGGAGGGTCCATCACAAGTTCCGATTTTCCTTTGTATCATCATGGACACCATCTTCCTCAAGGTGCGCCTACCAGCTGACAAACTTCAGGAAATTAGTGAACTCCTCAATCAGTTCTTGGACAACAATTGGACAACAATCCATGCCCTTGAGTCATTTCTGGGCAAGCTCTTGTTCATGGCTTGCGTGGTTGTGCCCAGTCAGATCTATATGCATTGTCTCTGGGACCTGCTGGCAACGTTTAGCTACAGTGAGTCGCACCACCGCATCCACATCCCAGGCAAATGCAAGGACAACCTGAAATGGTGGCAAATACTGTTGGACTGGAACAGAAGGGCGTTCTTCCTTGAATGTGAATAGAGCACTTCAGCATAGGACTGTTCACTGATGCAAGTGGCGCCCTCAATTGGGGAGCCTACTACTCTGCTGAGCAGCGCTGGATACATGGCACATCAACACCCAAACAGATGCCCCTTGAAATCTTGTACAAGGAGCTCTATGCCATTGTTATAGCCTGCAACCCCTGGGGCCCTCAGTTGGGTCACCAATGCATCCAGTTCCACTGTGACAAAGAGGCGGTGGTGGTGTGCCTGGCCTCAGGCATGAGTTGATCACAACATGTGATGTCTTTGCTGTGCTGTTTGTTCATGGTCTACACTAAATATGACTTTATGATTTCTGCTGTGCATGTTCCTAGAACCATCTGGTGCTATGACCATGCTGACTCTTCTGCCGTTAAACACAGCATTGAACCAGGCTGATTGGCAAAACGTACGCAATGCGGTGTCCGCGGACAAGGCATAGGACTCATGGAAATCAACCTTCCTATCTACCATTGGCCAACCCATACCACATAAGACAGTAGCCAAGCTCTCATCTAAAAACCGTCATGTTACTCTGGGAATTAAAGAGTTTATTCGGATCAAACAAGTCCCTTTCCAGCACTTTAAGACAGATCCTGCACCAGGTACTAGACTACATTTTACATTTTAAATAATAATAATAATAATAATAATAATAATAACAACAACAACAACATTAACAATAATAGCTCATGTAATGGTAGCTATAATAATAGCTCCTCACACCTAGATGCATGCGCTATCGTCACGATTAGATTGACACCTTGTGCATATTGCTTTAGCACCTCACACTTATCACTCAACACCACCTTCTAACCCTTTCAAGTCAACACCAGATAAAAAGAGGACATGGCCCTGCACTGCTTCCAAATAACCTGATGATGGCCAGGGAAATCCTGGCCAAAACGTTTTAAAAAAAATTGTTTTAACCAGAGATAGGAAGTTTTGGAGTTGTAGTTACTCTCCCAGTGAGAATCCCAGAATCTAATAATAATAATAATAATAATAATAATAATAATAATAATAATAATAATAATAATAATAATAATAATAATAGTAAGTGCCTGCGGTATAATTGGCATCCCAACTGCCTTCCTATCAACTGTACCTGTGGCCAGCCATTTACCATAGACCATGCTCTGTCATGTACAACTGGTGGCTATTCGATTGTTTGCCACAACAAACTACGTGACCTTACAGCCAGTTCACTCAACCAAGTCTGTCACAATGTCCAAGTGGAGCCCAATCTTGAGCCCCTGACTGGTGAGAGTCTCCCTAGCTGATCAGCCAACTTGACTGCTACCAAGGCAAGGTTAGACGTAAGTGTCCATGGATTTTGGGGCGAGTGCTTCTCTTGGACGATGTTTGATGTGCATGTTTTCCATCCAAATGCACTCTCTGTCCAGTATGTCTCCCTCTCAAACCAATATGGAAGACATGAGCATCTTAGGCGTCGTTAGTATGAACAGTGGGTACATGAAGTGGAAAGATCCAGCTTTGTTCCATTAGTTTTCTCCACTGCTGGTGGCATGGGTCCTGCAGCTACGACCACCTACAAGCATTTGGCAAGCCTACTAGCTGAAAAGTTGGATGCGCCATATGCCAGGGTAATTGCTTGGCTTCACTGTCGCCTTTCATTTGCCCTCTTGCGATCTGCCATTATGGCTCTCTGAGGTTCACGCTGATGTCCAGCCATGTCTGACATTCAGCCAGTTCTGGCTTTGGCAGACAGC
>JAOWAW010131003.1:0-11550 GCA_028565695.1 Nicola tetela
CTGTCATCCTCACCCTGTCATCCTCACCCTGTCATCCTCACCCTGTCATCCTCACCCTGTCATCCTCACCCTGTCATCCACACCCTGTCATCCTCACCCTGTCATCCATTTTTATTGGGCTGGCAATGTGCACTGAAAAAGACATTCAACCCCAGGATGAAGCTTTGAGATAATTTTCTTGAGAGTGACCATCTGCTGTGGCTCTTGGATTCGTCTGCAAGTCTCAAACTCATGAGCCTGTCAACACCTACGCAGCAGCTCTTGGAAATAACGTCACAATGAAGTGTAGTGTAAGCACCTCCTTTGCCATTGGTTCCAAAGACGATGTCTGACTTTCTCAACGCAACATGAACTTCAGTACTTTGAAGAGCACAATTGAGTGTTGAGTTGAATCAGCAATAATAGGTCAGCTTGACATGGTCAAGCGAATCCAGAACATCTTCAAAGCATGCACTCTTCTGAGGTCCTCCTCGCTTAAAGGGGATTTGTGCTCGGTGGATGGCCCATCTCCATTCACTTTCTTCAACGTCAGGTGTAGGTCGAGAACATCGTTTGAGCATCGGAATTCTGGTTGTCAAAACACATTCATTTCAGGTTGGTTCAACTCCATGACAAGGTGGTGACTAACAGCTGCCCTCGCAGTACAGGGCTTGATTGTAGTAGTCATTTCCATTTCTGTTTGTAGTACACATTTCCATTTCTGATCCAAAGTAGAAACAGCAAAGAAGATTGTCAAGTTGGAGAACATGTGGCTAAGTCAATTGAAATACTGCTTTCTCCACAGAGGGCTTTCAATACCTTGAGCCAAAATGCCGTTGCCATCTTTGTAGATTCAGGCTTTTTTGCGTTGCGAACTGAAACAATATCAGCCTCTATAACGGTCGAAAACCTTCCTCTTTTTTTGAAGGAACCTCAGGCTCATCCATCATACCATACAGAGAACACAAGAAAGTGAACAGGACAAAGAACGCATGCTTGCACCTAAGATCTTTGTGGTTTGAGGAACTGCACCTGAATGCCATAACTGAAATCTCAAACACTTGTAACATCCAGGTCTTCTAGCAGTGACTGCCATACAGCTATAGCTATCGAACTAGTCCTACCGGTAGCCTTGAAGGATCACATAAGTTTATTAAATCCCTCGCCCTCAGATTTATTGGCATAAATCACTCGGCTAAAAGCCTCGGCTGCACCTCCACTTCTTAATTAAGTTCCTTGTGATTTATTAATACATTAAAAGCTGAGGCTGAGGATTTACTGCACAATAAACTCAGCATACCTTAGTGTTACTATTATTTGCGGCAACTAATTTTAGTGATTTTGGGCATCCACAGATTTAGCGGCAACTAAATTTAGCGATTTTCAAGAAATTGGTTAGGATTATTATAATATAGGAGAGAGCATCCCATTCAAGCAAAATTGAAAACATCTGATTTGGAGAAAGAGAGAGCATCGTTCAACAATGTCACCAGGGCTGTACTCAATGAGCTAGAGTCTGACGAAGACTCTGACTGTGACATCGGCATGGAAAAAGCGGCCGTGGAAACTGAGACAGAAACGGAGACTAAGGCAGCATGATCTGTCACTATTGCTGATGATTGACACTTTTTTTCTGGACTTTTAAATTGCCATTTGTGCAAGTAATTATTCTGGTATTTGTGGAGCAAAAAGAAGCATTGTTCAAGGGTAACCATTCTGGCCTTCACTGAGACTACGTGCTTGTGTTGTAATTTCAGTGGATACTTAACTAAAATTCACTAAAATTAATTGCCGCAAAAAGTTGCATTAAGGTAGTGCCCTGAGGCAAAGCCGGGGGCATTATGTGAGGTTATTCCGTGAAAAATCTAAAGCCGAAGCTTTTGGTGTATTTAGATTTTTTAGAAGTTTTTAAAACTAGTAAAAACCTCTAGCGAGATTTTTATCAAGAATTAAAAACCCTGAGGAATTGAATGGGCTTAAATGGTAAGACATGGATAAAAACCTCTGTAAAAAATTTGTGGTTCGAGTGCAGTGACCAGCGCAGTTCCAGTATCATCGTGATTACATGTATTAAAGCGGCAGTGTTCCCGGATGGAATGTATATAGCAACACCATTTTAGTGGGAAAACAAAATGGCTGCCAACCAAAGTCCTATATACCAAACTATAGATGCAGTTGATCTAGCGAGTGAACTCTTGCTATAGGGCATCAGTAGTCCTACAGTGTGCCAGTATTGAAATTATATCAAGGGCTGAGAACTATAGTGGTGTAACCCACACATGTTTCATTTTGAGAAAAACAATGATAAAGTTTGGCAGGTTACAGTAAATCAGAATAATGAATAACTGCTGTAAAATGAATGTGGATATCGAAAAGGAGTATGAAAAACAGAAACCAGAGCAAAATAGAGCATGTGCTTGAATATTTGAGCAATAATCGAAACTTTTTAACTGGTCGGATGTCCCTTTTTCTTGTAGACAAATCTATCACTGTGTTGTCAAGTGCTGAACAGACAAGTACTCAATAGAAAAGTCGTGCAATCACTGGTACAACAGTCCTCATGACACTTGTACTCTCACATGTTATCATCTTCCTCCACTCTACTGCCATCATCGGTGTTTTCATCAATACCCAGGCTCTTGCTTGACCCCTCTTCAGAGCCACTGTCATCGCTGTCAGCAGTGGCTTTCTCCATCTTCTCGAGGCTGACTTCAACTCTTCTGCTCATGGCTTTGAGTGATGTGTAGCAGTGCTGGATTGAAGGAGGAATGAACCTGAGTAGCTTCTGCAAGTCATCGAACTTGGCCTTCTTAATGGGCAACAATCCTTCAGTGTACTTTCTTCGAATAGTTGCGGCACCCAGGTCTGCAGTACACAGTGGCAGTTGACCTCCTGCCAGCAGATTTGGTAGCTCACGATGCTTTGTTCTTGAAGAGAGCCATGTGAGTAGCAAAGGGGAATCTCAAAATGGCTTGTTACTGTCATGCCCAAAGGCCATGACCTTTTGGAATCTCACGGGGCATCCATCTTTGGTCTTCTTTCAAAGGCAAACATACTTCTTCAGGGAACCATTGATGTCGATAAAATCGTCCTGCTTCATTCTGACAACTTGAAATAGCTTCTTTGGCCTGCTTTCTGAGATGAGTTTTGCCCATTCATCAGTGGTGAACACATAATCCGCCTTGTGCTCTATTCGTTTAATGTGCCCAAAACATCGATCACATGGGAAGTAAGAGTGACCAACTTCTGGGAACTTGTGGTGGATAGAAAGAAATCGCTTTGATTGGACAAGGTGCATCCACAAAAGCTGCAACTGATGATTTTTATTTTGGCCACTGCATCCATCAGACCATACGACCAGTTGCTTGACACAAGACGGAATGGTTTCAAAATACTTAGTGAGACAGCTCGCTGTTTCATCTGCTCCTCTCCTTCCTTCTGTTTCATTCCACACAAACATCGTTCCATCCAGTGTGACATTGTTGCCCACTGTGAGGTTATAGGTATTAAGCTGCTGAAGGTAAAATGCTTCTCCAACAGGGAGTTTGGGCGTGTCCAGTGTTTGTTGCAGGTCAAAGGATAGGCATAACAAAGCTTCACCGGTTGTTGCCAGTTTAGAATCCGCATCCATTGCTTTTCAAGATGCCTCTGCTTTGCAGTGGTGCAGTCCCAGCTTTTGTTTAACACTATTTTTCTCTGCATCATCATTAGCAAAGTCAATCTTCATCTTCATCTCTTCACAAGTTTTGCAGGTGTCTGATCATGGTTTCTTGAAGCGCAGGTTAAACTGAGTCCTGAGCACGTTTCGATAGTAGGACTCCTTGACTGGTGATTCACCGTCCCCATTGCATTTGTCAACATAG
This sequence comes from Nicola tetela, assembly GCA_028565695.1. NCBI lineage: Eukaryota > Metazoa > Porifera > Calcarea > Clathrinida > Clathrinidae > Nicola > Nicola tetela. The sequence goes on from JAOWAW010131003.1 coordinate 3,843, forward strand.
AGCCTGTACATCTGTGCCAAACTGAGCTCACCTGAAAGATATCTAGCTGCAGGATTCTCCTTTCTGCTGTAATGACTTTCTTCTGCTGGGAAACTTGCAATGTGCTCTTTCACATACTGAAACTGCTCTTTGCTCACTCTCCTGGCGTTTTTCTGACGTCCTCTCTGATCTTCAATTCAAACTGGAATTTTCACCTTCTTGGCAAGAACATGATCTACTTGGCTTGTGCTTACACCAAGCATGTCGATGAAGGTCTTCTTGCAGACACGCACCTTCACTGGGGATTCTTGATCTTCATCCAGGTCTGAGTTGTTGCCTGGAAGGGAGAACTCATACACCCTAGAGTGCATTCTCCGGCTCTCACCTCCACAAGTCAAGTAGCGCCTTTTCACAGGCCGGACGACGCCACACCCTGCTATGTAGGTATTCTGCTGGTCAAAGTCGCCAATCTTCCAAAATTCTTCGAAAAGGTAATCCCTTTGTTCTTCCGTCAGGTTTTGTGGACACTTTCGCTCACATTTGCCATCAATCGGACAACCACTTCCGCGAGCTCTTTCGAGAACATCTTTACCTCTCGCTGAAACACACGCATCCCCTGCATTTCTCATTTTTTCCGCTTTGCTTGTGTTCAATTTTCCGGGACTCTTCTCCTCTTTCGAGACTGGCCAAACTCCACACCTTCAGCGTCCATTCTGCTCTTTCACCTTCAGTTTCAGGTGCTTAACAGCTGACCACACGAAGCGTGCTTCAGGGCCGTTGCACAGACAAGTCAATATGCTGCTGGCTGCTTCCTTTATAGACCATAACTTGAATCAAGTTCACGCAGGTTATAAGGCAGCTGACGTCAGTAAGCATAAGAGGTTTAGGCGACTAACCATACAGAATGAGTGGTGTACATAAGTTCATTTCTAAGGGCAGTCACTTTCCATTTTTGAATTAAAATGGTGTACAATGGGATACACCATTTCATTGCATCACTGTCCAATCACAACCCCTTAACCACGCGCAATCTGCCAATCCCAACCCCATTACCGACGCACTTCAAGGTTGTTACAAAGTTGTGAGAAATAGATTCATAGCACTGACACTCGGTCGCGACCGGCTGCATCGCTTGTGATTCGCCGATCCCGACCTCGGTCTCGGCTATGAATCTATACACATACGGTAACGAGTAGACCGGTCTAGGTACTAAAAAAAAACATAATGGATACCGCGATCTGAAATCTCTTCCCTATAGCTACTTCCAGCCAGACCAAGCCGGACCGGACGCTATGAGAAAGGGAAGAAGCCATCCATGGCCAAATGCTTCCCAGGCCATGTTAAATGCAAGCGGCGGTGAGCGCTAAGCGAGAGTGAAAGCGGTTCCGTTCTGTTCCATTCAGGAAATAATTTCGCCCTATATCGGCAACTACTACAAGAACATAACCATGAAGGATGCAGCATGACAACTATTACAAAAAATAATAGTCCACTGAGCCGGTATTCCATCTGATTGGACTGGAAAATGTTTCGTGCAGAGATTATGAGAAATTTGTACGCTAAAGTACTGAAGGACATACTTCTAGCCTTTCGCTATCTACGCTCTAGGTACTTACCGCCTATCGGTATTGCGATCCCCAAGAGCGGGCGGCATGCAGCAAGAATGCAAATGGCTGGTAACATCGCCTAGCTTGGAGAAACATGAGAAACGCGAGCAGCGTCGAGGTGTATCGGTGAAACTTGTAGCGGATGACAACTGCGACTCGACGGATAGTAATAACGTGCTAGCTAGCCTGGCATTGGCAAACCGCGATAGCAGTGATATGACCGCTATCAGCTCAAAACTGACAAAAATGAAGTACTACTGGCCTACAAGCACAAGCTATATAGAGTGGCAGTGGAGCGATCAAGTTCTGGCGCAGATCTACGACCGGGGCTCGGCCCACGGGTTACGTGTACGGGCGTGCACGTGTGCGCATTCTGCTGGCAAAACTTGTCACTCGCACTAGGCAGTAAGTGGCAACTTCATGATTATACATGCACACAGTAGACTACAGGTCATACCACTTAAGAACAGTCGAGGTCACTGAACACATCAGGTCCATCATTCTTTGTAGCAAAACACATCAGAAAGACCATTCAGGCGAGGAAATCATAACGAATCCAAGTAGTTTTCTCATTTTGAACTGGCGCATTGGTCGAGCAGTTAAGATCTCTATTCAGCAAGGCGCTTGATCATCACAAGTTTGAGTCCGCTGTGCGCTCCCAGCTGGTGAGAAGTGACAAAATGGTTCGGATTGGACATCAGGTCATACCATTCTAAACACACCACGTCAGATTGTATTAAAATTTATAACATATCAGGTGATTGTAGTATTACTGTAAAAAAACATACCTCACAGTCACAGATCAAAAGTGAAAAAACATGCGCTATGACATAGTGAGTGTCATGCTTCTCATGATAGCAAGAACAGTATAAAAAAATAAGAAATTGATGACCTGCTTAAAATGAAAGAGGGTAACTGATAAAAAGAAGAAAACAGAAATAGCACGAGAGGAGAAAGTAGTGACATTGATCGACAGTTGTTTCACATCAACAGTTTGGAGGCTCATCAAAAAGGCCCCACCATAAGCAGTTTCAAGGCCTTTTGTCATTCAGCTTCCCTTCAATCGTTGTCACATGACCAGTCAGATGTGCAGTGATAACAGATCACATCTGACTGGTATTAGGATGATCAGGATACTCGTAGTGTTGCAGACCAAGATGGTGGCCGTTTGGTGTAACGAGACACACTGATAGTTGGTGTGGCTGTGGCCAATGTTTGCTCATCCACACTAATCTCGTCTGCATCTGTATATGGTGACTCAACGAGTCTTAGCACACGCTCAACCTGAAATAAAGAAAAGATGAACACAGACTGAGAAACAACTCAGACAACCAACGGCCTACAGATTTTATAAGTGGTAGAAAAAAAAGCGCTTATATCCTTTACATCCATTGGCCAGTTGCACATTTTTGCTAACTGAGGGTTTTTACACGGCCTTACCTGTCACCATAGACATGGCCCTACTGAAGTAGGTGAAACCTCCCAAGCTCTTTTTAAGACCCTGGGTGAAGTTCTGGCAAAGCCTCCCAGCCTCAGCTAGAAAGTGAGTGCCCAAGCAGATTTGAACCTAAAGTGAATCACCACCTCCAGAATAGAAATTGTGCCTGCTAACCACCTGCACCACTGAGGTTATGACAGTTGATCTTCAGAAGCAAATGTCTTGATGGTTTGCTCTTTTGATCTTCAGAAGCCAAGTTATTCCAAAATTGCTTGTGCGTCTTTGTTACAGACTAAACTCAGCAAGACAGATGAAAACAAGCATTTGCTCATTGGCCAGTGAAGCCAACATCAAAGCCAAAACATGTACCATTCGAAGGGTAAGTTACAAACTGGGTGCCCAGGTGTGAGGACAAGAGGTGCAAGTGGGTGAGATTAATAAGGGTGTTAGGTGTGTGAGTATCTGTCACTGTGGGTTATGTGCAAGAGTTCTGTGTGCTTTCTTCACAGTAAGTTGGGTGGCTGGATCTGTGACCATGCTCTGTGCCACAGGTTACTGTTGTGTTTTGGACTTGCACCGACCATGGGGGTGAATGCACGACAGGTGAGGCACACATGGGCTCTCGAGCTTGTGGTAGAGTGGCAATAGCCTGCATTAAAGTTGTGGCACATGGCATGCCTGTTGAAGTGTGGGTTAGAGAAGACACACTGGAAATAGACAGCACCGACGGTGTCTTGCTGATGCTGTGTTTGCACTCAAAAGGGGCAGATTGGGCCTGGCGGTGATGGCTAAGGTTGCATGTAGGATAACTTAAATGAGTTTTACTGGTGAAGCAGGCTTGGAAGGCGACTACATCCCAGTGCTGGCCGTCTGTGTGGCAAGTGCGTGAAATCACCAGTTGTAGTCCAGCCAAGCTGCCATCTGGTATCTCTGGTGTGTGTCCACGATAGTTGATTGGTAAGCCAGAAACTCTTGCAGTCATTCTCAGGTGGAGAGATGTGGTCTAGGCTTCCAGTCATGTAGCGAGATTGTGCACGTGACACTTGCCAGTGTGGGTCAGGCGATTAGCAACAGGTTCAAATAACCATGCCTTGAGATGAGATCACACAGCCGATCGGGTTGCACGGCAGATTGGATCGTATGATGGATGGGATTGCACGGTGTATCACATCATAAGGTGGATCGGATCACAAGGTGGATTGGATCACAAGGTGGATTGGCCCATTGGGGGACTGGCCAAGCACTTTCAATAAGAGATGGTGGAAATTGACAAACTCACCAATGAGGATAATAGTTTTCAGTTGCTGTGGGGAATGTTGCTGCCCAGTTGGGTTGCCCTGTGGGAATCTGTCGTAGGCTGCTGAGCCAATGGCACACTGGTGTCCAGTCTGCTGAGTAGTGGTTGCAGGGCTTTGCCCAAAGCTTTGGCTACACAATGGCTGACTGCTAAACCTCATTGTATATGGTCTGCTGGATGACGGTGTGGACTTCCTGGTCTGGTGTGGGCAATGTTGAGCATCCATGACTCCTGTGAGCCGTCCTTGATCATGTGTGTTGAGTGAGAGGCGATGTTGACTGTGAATTTGCGGGCAGGTGACTCCAGGGCATGCTGTGCTGTTGAGCTGTGGGTCTGCTGAGCTGTGGGTCTGCTGTGCTGTGGGTCTGCTGTGCTGTGGGTCTGCTGTGCTGTGGATCTGCTGTGCTGTTAAGCTGTGGGTCTGCTCTTGGACAAGCTATTCAACAGCTCTTCACTGCCAGGTGGAGATGCAGTAGTGGCAATAGAATGGTTACTCAGAACTTGGTTGAAAGGCTCCTGGTTGTCAGGCAGTGTTCCAGCATGTGCACACATGGTATTGATGAGACATCATAAAAGCTAACCAACCAAGGTAAAGAAAGAGAGACCAAGAAAGAAAGACAGATCCTGTGACGTGTGACTTGCTTATACTGTAGGTGTAATATGTGACATACAGTTTATGCACAAGACTATCAGTGCATGTTTCATGGTGTCAGAAGTGAAGTGAATCTAACTTCTACCACTTAAACCAAAGGTCTAGAAACGGTGGACCGTGTGATTCCAGCCCCAGTGCCCCTGGTGATACATGATGCGGACACAGGGGGACTGTGGAGAACATTTTAGGAAGCATGGGAGCACTATGCAGCAGCTACAGGTGTTGAAAAAGTTGGAGAAGATTCAAATTGGGTGCTGATGACAGTCATGGGCCCAAAGGCTAGAGTAGTGTTCTTGACGTTCAAGTGGCAGGAGACAGATGATGCCCCGAAGATGAAACTGGTAATGACACAATTTGAGGAATATTGTCAGAAGAAAACTGTGCCTTCTGAACAGTACTGCCTCAAGAGCCCACAGCAGGAGCACGGGTCGACGCATGAACAATACAGGACACAGCTGCTAACGTTGGTAAAGAACTGTGCATTTGATAGTATCACATTGGATGAAATCATCAGAGACCAACTTCTCTTTGAACAAAAAGGTACAAGAAGTTACTAGAAAAAAGTGACCAAACATTGGAGAAGATGGATGAAATCTGTCCAGCAGTGGAGGTAACTCAGGTGCAACTGAGGATGCTGGAGCGACTGCTGCTGGAACAGTTGACGGTACACGTGTTAGGAAAGAACAGAAAATGTGGAATGGAAGGCAGAGAACATTAGAGAGAAAGGGGCGCAAGACGTACAAAGGGAGAACTGCAGAAATCCACAGGCAGGAATGGGACAATTGCGGTTAGATGGCAGACATGCATTGGTAGTTGTTGATTACTTTAGCAATTTTATCGAAGTAGCTCAACTACATGCGACAACCTTGTTGGCCATCATTGAGGAGTTGATAGTCAGTTTGCCCGGTTTGGCATACCTGAGGCTCTAATTACAGATAATGGACCACAATTCACATTGACTGAATTTGGGTTGTTCACACAACAACATGCAGTGAGGTTCCAACATCAGATGTCGCTGTACTATCCACAACTGATATGATGGTGTTTGGTTATTGTCCATAAGCCCTTATTATTTGAGTGTACATATTAACTGAGTTCCATGGTCTTCACCTTAATGAAATATTCTACATACAAGTATGCACTGTCTCCACTTACCTCAGTAAAGTCACCCTCTTCTGCTGAACGGATAGCTTGCTCAGCAATATAGTTGCGAAGAATAAATCTGCAGGAACAAAATGATGTAAAAATCGAAAAAGCATGTAAAGAGGGGGCACAATAGAGCAATGGTGTACAAAAAGGGGGGGGGGAATAATATAACAATGGATCACCAGCAATGGTGTACAAAAAGGGGGGGGGGGAATAATATAACAATGGATCACATCATGTGAGAAGTAAGGAGTAAGTAAATGTTTACCTTAAGTGGTACACAGTCAACTGAAAACTGCTGTAACTTGTTAAAGACATTCTCAAAAATTTGGACTACATACAATACATAATACACAGCGTTAGAACGTAGGATTCCGCTTAGCCTACCTGCACTACTATACATAATACGCAGAGCTAGCACATAGGATTTTGCACAGCCTACCTATGTACATTGTACCTTGTCCATGTCTGTGAACGGGTAACTAGGGATAACTCACGCTGGGGAAATTTGACTGCAGCATGCAACATGACATCAGTCACGAGCAATCAGTGATGAATATGACATAGTCCAGCAGAGACAGTAAGCATGCACAGATGCGCATGTATACTTTGCATAGTAGGAGATCTGCACGGACTGTGTGGTCTGTTTGAATGTTTGAGAAAAAAAAATTGAAATGGCGCTCGAAGAAGAAGCTCAATTGCTGTTGAGGCAGGTGAGTGGCAAAGCTTCTTGAGTGTTTCTCAGCACCGCCTCTCCACCTCTGCCATCAATCCCAGACCTTCATCCTTGACCTCCATCCCTGACCTCCATCCCTGACCTCCATTGTAAATCCTGTTGTGAACTGCTCTTCGAGGCATGTGGCACTGTTGAAATGGTGGCCATAGAGAACACAAGAGGGCTGGACACTGGGATAGAGGAAAGTCGTAGGAGAAAGTGAGGCTCAAGGAGTAACAAAATAAAGATAAAAAAGATAGAAAAGTAAGATTTTGCTTTATTTCCAAGAAAACCACAATGGACAGGTTGGGGAAAACAAAAACAGGGAATTTAGCTAGCAAACTGCATCATGTAAAAAGCCCACTGTGGCACCGAGCTTGGGAATAATTGCTGAATACGGAGATTTACAGAAACATGGAGATCCTACAAGGAGAAAAATGACGCCTACTGCTTGCAAGCTCTTGGCCAGCATATCTCAGGATATACATGTGCTAGACTTGCGCGTGAAGTGTTTCACTGACGTGAAGACATTGAAGTCTGGTTTGACACACACTACAAGTAAATGGAATTTGACACACACTATGAGCATGTGGAGAGTTTCGATGAAAATAGTCACATGGAAATCAAGTATGAACAACAAAAAGATGGAACAGGTAGTCACTTGGAGAACCAACCTCAAACTTTCACAGGCAAAATGCTAATAAACACAATGAAAATGAATTTGAAGAAAAAGCCTCCCTGAAGGTAGGAAGATGAAAAAGCCTCCCTGAAGGTAAGAAGATGAAAAAGCCTCCCTGAAGGTAGGAAGATGAAAAAGCCTCCCTGAAGGTAGGAAGATGAAAAAGCCTCCCTGAAGGTAGGAAGATGAAAAAGC
>JAOWAW010131025.1:0-11548 GCA_028565695.1 Nicola tetela
CACACACACACACACACACACACACACACACACACACACACACACACACACACACACACACACACACACACTGGTGTATACAAGGCAAGCAGTAACACAGTAGAAAAGGTTTTAGGCTCTGAAGCTTTTCGCTCCATTCTCTCCAGAGAGTACATGGAGATACTGACAGAATCAAGACATAACACGGTATTTATCACACAATGGTGTGATTTTTTGAAGGGAGCGATCTTAAGCAGACGGGATGACACTGGAAGAGGAAAAAATTGTAAAAGTCTTCAGCCGTCTGTGGGGATCGAACTCGCCTACGGCACCGATTCGCCGAACTCGCCTTCGGCACTGATTCGCCTAGATCATCAGGGGAACATCTCGGACCATCATCTCAAACTACCATGAAGTTCCATTGACGAACTCCCGTGTGAACGATAGTCAGAGCTTGAAGCTCCGTCTTGACCCATCCTTTTTTGAGGATGGTGTGATGGCGGAAGTGGAAAGTGATGGTGATTTTCGTTTGCCAGGCGAATCGGTACCGTAAGCGAGTTCGATCCCCACAGACGGCTGAAGGCTTTTACAATTTTTCTCTTACAATGGTGTGAGTTAGACAAGTACCACCTGAACCTGAAACAACTCGTGATTGACACTGAAACTAACACAGATACAAATTGTTGGGGCTAGCGCTGTCAAGAGCGCTTGCGATCAGCGAAAGTGAGCTATGTTAGGTGCAAGGTGCGAGTGAAAGCCTTCTGCTGGCAAAGCTTCGGCGCTAAAGTTCGTATGAAGACTGTTTCCAACATGTTCAAGTGATTTTTGTCACGGGCTTGCGCCAAAATGCGGAACCTTGAGCCGGGGTCGTCAAGCATGCAGATGCGGCTATCTCTAAGGTGTTAGCTCGCCACAGAAAAGTGGGTACGGGTTTTCGAACAGTACATTTCCGAGAAAGGAGTGACCTTAGGTCTAAAAACTTGCTCCAGAGAAGATCTTTCGAGTCTGTTCACTCGCTTTTACATCGAAGTACGTAAGCAAGATGGAACGACGTACGGTACCAGAGGAACAGTCTGCTTGCCTGTCGAAAGTCTAAGTAAAGATCTTCCTCAACCTGCTTGAGTCCATTGTGTCGGAATCATGAAGTTGCATGCGATAAACCGGATCCAGCACTCGGGCCAATGCAGTAGTGGCTGTATAGGCCCTCGGGCTGGATCCTATATGTAGACTACTACTGATCACAGCAGCATTTGTACATGTAAATAACGAAACCTTTTTGAAGTCGCCGGCAAGACGTCCTTAGATACCACGCTGAACGCATGTCTTGTACTGAAGCAGACCGTCGGCGTCACGTACGGACAAGCTTTCGTGATTAGTCGTCTCAATGTCTTTCCTGAATCCGTTGCTGATTTGACCGATCCAAGGAAGCCTCATGATTACTCGTTACGATGGGTCAGCCTTTCCCCTGCCGTCCTTCTCTTCAGTTCTGATCGTCGACTTGATGACTGTCTCCAGTACACCAATGGGATAACCATTTCTGCGAAAGACGTCACGGAGAATATTCAGCCCCTCGTCCAAGGCGGCTTTTGAGCAGATCTTGATTGCTCGCTGCATCAACGATCTCACAAGGTTTAGTTTGTGCCTGGTCGGACAGGAGTCCCAGCGTGTGTACAGGCCAGTGAACGTTGGTTTACGATACACAGCCTTTTGAAGCTTCCATCCACCTGAGTGACAAGAACATCCATGAACGGCAGTTTACCATTCGTTTCATGCTCTACTGTGAACTTAAGGTTGTTGTGCAGTTGGTTCAGTCTCTCAAAAAAGATCTCAGCCCTGCTCTCACTTTCAAAGACCGCAAACGTGTCATCCACGAAGCGGTCGTAGAGCAACGGCAGTGGACCGTCCGCTAGAGAGGCTTCAAGATGACCAACGAAGATGTTCGCCAATATTGGGCCGAGCGGGGACTCCATGGCAACGCCGTCAATTTGCTTGTAGAGACGTCCATCAAAGCTAAACTCCACTTCTGTCGTTGCCTTGACCAAGATCTTCTTTAGGAGTTCTTAGTAAATGAATCCGTCGTAAACGACGGATTCATTTACTGACAGGGCCGGCTCGGAACGTAGTTGACCTTTTTTCGGCTCATTCTAGCAAATTTAAGATAAACACAGTCTCCTTGAAATTTGGCTGAGCAACACGATTCTACTGCACAAGTAGTGAAATAGCGAAACCTGCAGTGAGGTTCGTATCATCATTGACTATATTATTAGCCGTGCGTTGCTGAATTAATTTGGCGACGATTAAATTGTGCGATTTTGATCTACTCACTAATTCACGCCAAAATTAGTACCCGAAAATAATAAACGCAACCGGTGGTGTGGTGAGCAGTTTACAACGACCACACGCCACACGCAGTTACGCACCTGGCATGGCCATTGAACCTCAATAGCCTAGCAGATAAGTCTGATACAACTTATGACGGTCTGTTCTGCATTGAGTGCATGGGCTAAGGTTTTGTTGTTTAAGTGAAATACTTCATCATGGTTTAAATAAGTTGGCAGTGGTCGTGGAGAAAACAGCGTGTCAATACTTGACGAAAATTCTGGAAGGTTGTTTGCTTCATGTTGTTATGGTAACCAACTTGGTCATGATTTTGGAGTGGCTATGCTCCTGTAATTTCCTTGTACGAGCCATTGAGGTCTCCATTCGGAACAAAGCAAGCTAAAATTTGCGCTGTTATTGGTTCAAGGTTAATTTGAGCAATTGACAACATTCCATGTATTATGTATCATTGTGTATACCATTGACTCAGTATAAGGGTCGTATATGACGGTAAATCATACGTACCTAGGCTCCTATCCAGGCGAGGAGCCAGCTTAGTTGGTACCATGTTTCTCGCAACACAACACTGCTGTACTTAAATCCCTCTGACGTTATTTCCAGAGTGCTCTGCCAGCTTCAGTGATATGGGGCTACGTCAACTAAGACTATTAAATGAGACATTGCTAATAACATCAACTCAGCCCTCTTAATATAAACCCGCTTATGGCAGTGGTTAACAAACTGGTGAAGTAGTCAGGGGATTTGCCTTCAGGGCAACTGGGGTTTGGTGGTGTCCTGAGCAGAAACCAATGATTTTGCTGTGTTCTGCCTGTGTCAAAGGCTGCAAATTTGTATTCTTGGGCTGCATGGCAGGAAAACGCTTCTCCTGCAAGGTGCACTGTGCTGCATTTATAGAGAAATATATCTCAGCAAAACCAAATCCAATCACACTGAACCCTTCAACACATCTAGTTTGTAAACAGTAGTAAAATTTGCAAAATATTGCTCAGTTTTAAAAGTTTGTGCCAGTGTCATCAAAATTGGAATTGTTTCACATTTTCATCAACTCTGACACTGTTTTTTTTCTCAGAGAGAGTGGTTAGCTGATGAAAGGCTGTGCAGTTCAGGTCAAAACATTCTTTTTAATAATAACAGTGGTGGAGTTAGTGGAAAATTGAAAGAACTGATGGTCTGTTTCAAGATGTAGAAAATGTGACATTTTAAATTTTCAACCACCATTTTCTCAGTTTGCCTTTCACTGTGAGATAATACACGAAAGGGTTATAAGATGAATGCTTTCCTGTTGAGACAAACGCAAAGAAATTGAAGGTTATCTCTGAAGTCCTACAAGGGGGTAACCAACCTTAATTGGGTGTGACATCATGATAATTAGATACCCTACAGTAGGTGTATGGAACTGTTATGTGTAACAATAGAATGTTAAAGGTTATGTCAAGCTTCATTGGCCAATGATGAGGGTTGTGATTTTATGAGCTGGTCTTGTGTTTTTTCGCTGCTGCAATTGCACCATCACTTGCTCTTCCGCATTTCTGGTGGAGCAATTCATCACCTGCTTTCAAACCACACCCAAGATTGTCAGGGCAAGACAAGGATGGGCAGTAAGGACGGCCAGATGCTGGCTTGAGTGATTGCCAGTATTCACGGCTAGCCCTGGAAAGGGAGAAGAGTGACCTGTTACTGAAACTTGCACTAATAACTATTGATTCAAGTGAGAGCAGCATATTGACAATGATTTATAAGACCAATTACACCATGGACTCAAGCAAAAACCTCTACAGCCACCCAACTTAACAGCTGTGAAGGCACTTCTCCATGTGACAACACACAGACACACAGACACACACAACACACACACCCACATGCAACACACACACACACACACACACACACACAACAGAGAGAAAGAGAGAAAAGAAAACAACATCTAATGATCGGCTAGCCAAGAAGAACAGTTAGAAACGTTCACTCCTTTCCTGCACTAAAACACAAACTCTGAGATCACTAGCCCACGCACAGACTCAACCACTTCATTTTGAATGTAAAGCTTCCTTCCTAACCATCTCGGTACTACTGCTCACACTGATATCTTTTCCAGCTGCCTCAACTATAACCTCTTATGATGTGGTTCATTGAGCCTAAGAGCATGTACACGGCGAGTGATTCAAAACCATGAACCCCTACAGAGCTAGCCTCTTGGCTCTCCCCCACCCTTCCTCTCTCTTTACTCAATTCGCTAACACAACTGCAGTGAATTGGTCAAGCAGTACTCTACCTTGCACGGACCCACGGTTTGGTGTGCTGTAAAAGACCCTCACCCCACTTGCCATGCTTCTTGCTTGCAGGGGCTGATTTTCCACGTTCTTTCTCCAACTAAAGTCAATAAGAAAAAGTCATTCAAGTGGATAAGAAGGAGGAAGATGAAGACACAACTCATGCAGCGCTTGAAGAAGAAAAATGAAGAGGAAATGAGCATATTTACAGCTGTCTCTACAGCAACAAGCCATATTTTACCAAACTGAAGTTCACTGTGTAGAGGACCCTTCATACTCACCTCTTCACTGATGGCTCGTACATGGTACGGCTCAAAGCCACAGCAACCACCGATGTAGCGCACACCAAGGTTATAAGCCTCCCTAGCATACTGCTGTACATCCCAACGGGTTAGTATGCGTGGCTCCAGGGCTGAAAGAGAGTGTTGTCAATGAAGGAGAAAAACTACCTTTAATGCTTGTTACAGGCATTTGCCAGATGCTGGCACACACAGTTTATGTATTTAATTTGTTTTCAGCCAAAGCCATTTTCAGATTTCCTGCAACAAGCTATCATTAAGCTGCTGTGTATTCGTCTAAAAAGCCAAACCCACAAACAGTCTTAATCCAAATGCATTTACACACTCTGTTCACTTTTTATGGTGTGATAATTTAATAATTACACCCCATTCACTCTTTATGGTGTAATAATTTAATAATTACACCCTATTCACTCTTTATGGTGTAATAATTTAATAATTACAACCCGTACACTCTTTATGGTGTAATAATTTAATAATTGCCATGCTTATAATTGAAAGTGACTCAGAAAAACACATGCAGTTTGCACCATGTTTATATACCTCATCTCACATTTCATTCCCTCTCTCTCTCAATATGCTCTGCCTGTCCTAAGAGTTTTACTAAACCTATAACTTGTCAACCATGTGAGCAAAAGGAAAAGTGGAATAAAATCTTCACAGTAAGAGCCCTCTGAAGTCTGTGTGAAGTAGAGAGATAGAGAGAGAGAGAGAGAGAGAGAGACAGACAGACAGACAGACAGACAGACAGAGACAGACAGAGAGAGCATGGAGAGAGAGGATTTGCATGACAGCAACAAGTAAAATCAAGAAATACTAAGCTGCTGATGTTACAGTTGTAATGTTCTGGTGTTGTAAGCAAGCATATGCCGGTGTGAAGTATTTCATATGTGAATGTTACATACTGTGTCACGTCGTGTTGTGTCGTCAGGCAGTCATGTGTGATAAATATCAGTGGGCCACAGTGGTCTGTGCATGTCTTTGCAAGATATAGATTCTAGAGCTACTGTGACGAGTCCATGTGCTGCTGTGCGGAACATTACAACGATGGGCAAAGAGAGCAGGCTAGCCAATGTTACACTGAATGAAAGAAGCTGCAGTACACCAACCAAAGGGAGTCTCGGGAAGATCGATAATTCCCCGACATGTGCCATCAGGTGTGTGAAAACCAACTGGCTGGCACATGAGGTATGGCTTCAACCCAGCAGCATCTAAGCCAGCCTTGATGAGGCGTATGGTCTGCAGTGACATGCTTGGGTCAAAGTGACAGTTGACACCAACAATATCAGCACCTGTAGAAAGATAGTGTAGTATACTGACTACAATAACAAAAAATGGTCAGAGAAGAGAAGAAGTGGAAGAAGGGAGAGGAAATGTGAAGGCAAGTATTTGAAAAAAGGTTGCTTTGCGTTTCTTTTTCAAAATGTTTAAGTCAACCTTCAGCAAATAATACTGCCACAGTTGGTGGCAATGACCAGAGCAAGTAACTGATCAACTAAAAATCCTCCACATGTCAGGAATAAGAAGGAATGACTGATCTTCTCACCAGCTTCCACAAGCTGAACAGCACTGTCTCCAGGCAGCACTCCACTACCATCACCCATTGGACCAATAGAGAGGGTGCTGGCAACTGGAAGGCCACTGCTGTTCAGAACATCCACGGCCCAAACAGCCTCTTCCACAAACTCAAAGTACTACCAACAAAACGAAACAAAACCAGTAGAAAATGCATGCCGTCTCAATCATCTGAATCACAAAACAACTTTCTTTCTTCTGAACATGATCGTGGACTTCCACAAATAATGATCCAACCACATCTGGAAGAGATTAGTGATATACTGAGACACACATGTAAAACATATACCAATATTAAACGGTGCACGGCCTCTGATAAGACATATACAATTATGTTTACCTGCACTGCAGCTACTTACAAAAAAGAGACATAGAGAGACAGAGAGAGAAAATGAGAGAGATAGTAAGAGACAAAGACGATGAGAGAGATGGTGAGCAAGGGGAAAAATAAAAGAGAAACAGGATATGGGAGGAGAGGATTTTCAAGACCCTCGACTGAAAATTACCCTTTTGACCACTAAAGTTGTTAAAGTAGAAAGAACTATAGAGTTACTTCTCACTGGGACTAAACTAACAGATAGAGGTTTCTCTTTCCTCCAGCTTTCTTTTCTCTATAACAAACGTTTTGGCCAGGATTTGCCTGGCTTTCATCTGAGGTTCGTATGGTGAAGAGGCAGTGTACACTAGTCATATATGGATCTCTGGTTAGCATGCGTGTGCAGCATGTGAAATCGTATGAAAAAAGTACTATGGTAGGTGTGAGATATGAAGGCAAAGACAACGATGTTTGATTCTTATCAAATACATGCCCATGCATTGAATATATGTACATGTATTGAAACAGAATGGTGTTTAATACTTTGCTAGGTCAAGCCATAGCTATAGCTTACATGTACTTAGCTATAGTCCACTGTCTCTGTTCCTAGTCCACCTCTGATTAACGTGGAGACCAGCGCTTCACGGACTCACCACTCTATTTCAATACATGTAGATCTATGTATAGGTATTTGATAAGAATCAAACTCATCTTCACTTTCACATGTCCCACCTACCATGGTACTTTTTTCATACAATTTCACACACTGTACACACATACTAGCACACATACAGACCTGAGATCACATATAACTAGTGTACACTGCCTCTTTATCACACAAACCTGATGAAGGCCGGCGAAATCCTGGCTGAAATGTCGTTTATAGGAAAAAGAAAGCTGGAGGAAAGAGAACCCTATATCTGTTAGAAAGAAGAAAGAAAGCAATTGGTAAGGAAAATAAACATGTAGAGAAGAATAAGAAAAGGAGGAAGATGGCAGGAATTTCTGGAAACATTCTCAGTATTGTCAAGGTGTGAATGGGAACAGAATGAGAAAACACACAGGCAAGAGATGACCTGGCTGTTCTTACCTCAGCAATGACAAAGTCAACCTTGTTCTCAACAAATATGTCCAGCTGCTTACGGAACTGCGTCTGAACAGCATCTTTTCCAAAACCATCCTCGTAGGCTTTTGTCTGTGACACACAACCAGCCACCAAGGCATCTCCTTCATCAGCCACTTCCCTTGCAATCTTACACGCTGCAGTATTGATGTTTTCACTCTGCAAAATAGTGACACATAGAGTACACCAATCAACACACTAATAAACAACAAAACAACAGAAGGCGACAACTTCCTGAAATCTGCTGAGTGTTCATAATTGTAGGCAGGGAAGGAGTATTGTGAAGAATGTGGTACTTTGAAGACACTCAGACTCACAACACCAGAATAAGGCACTAATGCCATACAGGACAAGCAAGCTGGAGATGTCCTGACATGATAGACGCAGACTATCTTCATTTCTGGGCATACCAGTTTATTGCAGATAACCAGCTAATGATTGGCAAAAACCGACTTACTCTGACTTACACTATGTTTGGCGGCTTCATTTTCCCGATTTTCCAACCTACCATCACTAGCATAGAATGAGAATGCCTGCATGACATCAGAGCCAGCTCTCAGGAATTCACGATGCAGCTGCCTCACTGAGACATAGAATAGACATGCAAAAGTAAGAAACAAACAGTGTGCTTACTAACATTTGGTCGTCTGCAAAAATCCTAATATGTTAACATTATTCATTGTATTGTTCACAGTGCACCATATATCGGTACCACTTGGCTATACCAGTGAGTTGCATCCTGTTGGTATTCAAATGTATGGGAATACAGGTGATGTGTGTAAATAAGACAGCTAAACACCTGGCACCATAAACATGACACTCCTATGGTAGGTTGATTCTTAGGCTACCCAGTTACATGAATTTTAAGATTGTGGGTGAAGGTCCGGCAAAGCCCCCCAACCACAGTTAGAAACTGTGAGCATTTGCTGGTTTTTGAAACTCACAATGACTACTGGCAGAAAGATGTACAACACGATGGTGGTACCTGTGTCCAAAACAGTCTCCTAGTGGATCTAGAGAGTTTTTACTCAGGTCGACATGCAACATTAAAAGATTTTGTTTACATCCTCAGTACCCTTATCTTCTATATGTTGTGATCAGTTTGTCATATTTTCCAGAGACTGTTGAACAGCCAGCGCCTGGACACAAAGGTAAAAGACTAAGGCTGTGTATCTTTTATGTGTATTGCTGTTAGTAGCACATTTTTGCAAATTGAGGACTTTTGTACTAAAGATGTATAACTACTCTGGTCTCACTGGACTATAGCACATAGTAATCATTAGTATAGTCACAACTTCCCATTTTTGTATGTTAATACAACCACTATATCACTCACAGACATACTCACTTATACACACATCATCACTCATACATTCATGATGCACTGTCCATACAAACTGTTGTACACATGTGCAAACACACACAGACATACACAGACACACACACACACACACACATATGCACACACACATGCACACTCATGTCACAGATGTGCACATGAACACACAAGTGGTGTGTACTGTAGCACCTAATTCACAGACCATTCAGTCTACTCAAGTTATCCCCTACCGGCCTCTGGATGTTCCACAGTGACTTCCGGAGTCCATGGACCAGCTTTCACATAGCCACGCTTTTCCAACTGATAGGCAAAGCCACCATCACCAACCACAATGCCTTCTGCAAGCCGTTCTAAAATACCCTTCTGCAAAATCACGAAAACTTTGTGAGTTGAAACCATAGCAAGCATGATGAACATGATGAAGAGAGAAAGAGCAAAAAAATCCTGGCTGAGTCTGCAGGCCACAGTGCACTGTCAAAAGGCATCTTGCAATAAAAAAAAATAGGTTCTTTATATCTTTCGATAGTGGTGGGACCATTTTTCTCAGCTATATATATGGAAACAAGTAGGGCACAATAAGTATAAGGGAGTGCAGTAGACTGGATATGTGCACTTCCACAATTACCTCGGATTGCAAGCAGTGCTGCATATACGAATATTGTGTTGGGTGTGTGCCCAGATGTACTGTGCACGCTACAGTAATGCTTACACTGGACTTGATAATGCACTTACTAGGATATCTAACTATGGACAGTGGGTATAAAACTCGCACAAAAGTACCCACGGCCTGTTCAAAGTTACATTTTAGTTGCAATAGTGCTATTTGTGAATAGAGCTGAAACAAATCTTTTAATATTCAAATAATGTCCGATAAAATTTGATGTTGGAAGAACAATTTCAAAACGAATATTCGTTAAGTACTAACAGGCAATAAATGGTTCGGTTAAAGTACGCAGCACAGGGTTGTCATGGCGCTGATTATGAAAACTAGTACAGGTGTGTTTCAATTATGTTGTCTACACATTCTTTGAGTGGTATGTTTTGAATTTTTGTTGCTTACACATGTTGAAAAACTGGTGTGTTTTTGTTGCTTACACATGCTGAAAAATTGGCGTGTTTTTGTTACTTGAACATGCTGAAAAACTGGTGTGTTTTTGTTGCTTACGCTTGCCGTCACATCATCACTGTATCCAGTGTCACTCTAAGACAAATACTCTATATTCGTCCATTAAGGATTCCGTTTGTTCATTTAGCTTAACTGAGGAAAATCCGTTTCAGCTCTATTTGAGAACTAGACTTTACGTTGCAGACCAGGATCGAACATAATTATAGTTCAGTATGCCGAGCGTTAGTCTTTTACTGCACACAGTGACACTGTTCATAAAGTAACTGTGTCGCAAGCTGGCCTCAAGATTGACCTTACTTTAACCATTGCTGCTGTCATTTTGCTTAGCCCTCTGAAGTTCCCGGTAAAATACACCTCACTAGAAACTTACTAGAAATGGTAGCGGGAAGACTAGACGCTATAACGAGGAGACAAGGACGTAACACGCACAACAGAATACAGACGTGCAAATAATATTCGACCTGGGTCTCCCTCACGTAGACTATCAGCAAAAAGGGTCAGATAAGTCTCTTAACCGACGAGGCTCACAAGTCTCACTATCGACCTATATCACAGTAGCTTAACTGCTAGACTACGGGTCGATTGAAATCGGAATGTCGGAATCTTCTGCTGTTGAGCACCAGCACAGCGCGGCTGGCACTGCACCCGGCCTATCAACCATTATGTCATTAGCCTGAATCGAAGCTTGCTTGCCGATACACGTGCGTGTATGTCATGTGCACTTGGTTCCACTGTACTGCAGCGTTGGTCACTCGATTCTGATCGATCTAGCTCGGCTGATACCTCAGCTGATATCACATTCTCGCGCCGTCATGGACAGGGGAAGCCGTAGCTCCACGCGTACCATGGCAAGGGTCGCTCTCCCCTCCCCCTCCCTCCTGAAATAGGTAAGTGGGATTTTCCCCTTCGTTCTTGTGAAGTACTCTTCAACAAAAAAATGAAGCTGAAGGAACCCGCTGGTAGCAGCGGCGAAGCGAAAAACTGATGGCGAGGCCCAAAAAATAAAGGATAAGATGCTAGTTATCGCGCCGCGGGCCAGCACCGGCGTGGTACCAGCTTGTTTTAAGAAATGAAAATTGGCTTTCCCTCCCTCCTTGTGTAACCACATCCATCCTCTATGACCCCGTGACTCTCAACATACCGACTATTACATCACTTTATACAGAATGCCACGCCTTCTC
>JAOWAW010131036.1:0-11545 GCA_028565695.1 Nicola tetela
AACACGAAGAGCTTCAAAGGAATGTGGAGACAAGGCAGAGGAAGGCGAGAGCTCTTAAAAGAAAGGTAAAGAGCACAGGCAGGACAATTGCAGTACAATGAAAATCCACACACAAACGCATTCAGCAGAGAATTCACTCTGAGATGAACTGGAGAGAAAATAATTATAGTTCATTCAGTAACTTTTATAACTCACTCTCGTAATGATTGCTCATAAAAAATTTTACAGACGCCAAGTGAGTATAAACGTTTTCATCTAAATAAAGGTTTCTAAATGAAAAGCTATTCACCAAAAACTTCTGCTTCAAAGCTGGTGTTGTTAAAACGTTTTCCAAAAACCCCCTTCTCATCTAAGAATGAACACTGTACTGAATCCAGACTCAGATATTACAAAAAGGGAAATACCAATAAGCATAACAATCTGACTCAAACTGATGTGCCGTTAAAACCATTTCCAACATTTCCTACTGTTTTTATTCATTGTTTTTAACAGAGAGAGGAAGTCCGTTCCCATCCTGGCAGTCCTCGTGATCAAGCGATTTATACTTGATGAGCTTGTGGTTTCATGTTCAGCTTCCTCTCTGGTAGATCATGGTAGATAGCGCCTGTAACAGTAAGGTGTAATGTCCTTCGGCAGTGCGAATCAGTGCGCCTTAGTGATGTAAAAAAAGCCCGGCCCAACAACTTTCGCCGGCCCATACCAGTTTCGGCGGATGCCATTTGGCCTAAGGAATGCTCCTGCAACGTTCCGCGATTCCGGCGCTTGATGGAGGCTGTTCTTCGCGGACTGACTTATGAAACGACTGTCTGATCTACCTCGATGACATTATTGTGTTTTTGGCCACATTCAACCAACATCTACGCAGGCTTTGTTGGGTGTTTGAACGGCTGCGTCAAGCTGGCCTAAAACTGCAGCCAACTAAGTGTCAGTTTGGCTGTGCACGTGTCCAGTATCTGGGACATGTCTGTAGTTTCAAGTGTGTGGTGTTTTAAGTGTATTTAGTGTATGATTGTTGATGGTCATAATGCAGCTGATTGATGTTGAGTTTCACACGTATGGGTTTTACATAGCCATGGTTAAATACTTGTGTTTTGTTTTGGATCTTGTCTTTTGTTCTTACGTGACGGTCAAGTAAAGACATTCCGGTCTCTGCGCTGGACATAACATTTGGCGACAAGGTACAACTGAACCGTGCGGGGTACGCGACATGGACAAGTACGCTCGCATTGCAAAAATTGAGGAATTCGACTCCGACAGGGATGACTGGCGGTCGTACGGAGAAAGGTTGGAGTTGGCATTTGTGGTGAATGCTATCAAAGACACAGATACAGAGGGAAGAAGAGCAGCGTTACTGACCGTTTGCGGAAAGAAAACGTATACCGGTAAGCTGTTGCACAATTTGTGTATGCCGGAGAGGCCTATCGAAAAAGACTGCGGTGAGCTATGTCAATTAATACAGGACCATTGCAACTCCAAGCCGTCGGTCATCATGTAAAGATTCAGGTTTCACAGCCGCGTTCGCTTGAGCACAGAGTCAACAGCTGAGTACGTCGCAGCGTTACGACAGTTTGCGGCTGACTGTGACTTTGGAACGGCGCTGGACGAAAATTTGAGGGATAGGCCAGTATGCGGCATAAACAACGAGTCAGCCACAAGAAAGATGTTGTTAGATGAGACGCTGACGCTGGAGAAAGCGATTACAATAGCAAGAAGCGCTGAAGTGACAGAGCGACATATTCGTCAACTACACCCGACAGCAATGCGGGGTGAGTACGACGGATACGGAAACAGGAACACGCGTGCGACGGATACTGCTAGTGCGTTATCGGTACATCAAACCCGCGCCGGTGAAATACATGTAGGCCAGAGTGGTGACAAGCGGTGCCGATGCGACCGCTGTGGTTCCGACGAGCATGGCTCAGCTGAGTGCCGGTGGAGAGATGTCAAATGCTTTAATTGTGGAAAGAGAGGTCATATGGCGCGGGTATGTCGTAGCAAAAAGGGCAGCCAACAAGCAAGGAAGGTCAAAGAGATTTTCACGTCCTGTGAAACCAATGAACAGGAACAGAAGGAGGAGACGCTGTCATCAATTTCGGTAAAATATGCCAGCGCCAGAAGTAGTTCACGGGTGCATCAGGCAGAAATGACAACTTGGGGTCCGATCCTAGACTAGTAGTGGAGGCAACATTGGATGGCAAGAAGTTGCAAATGGAAGTGGACATGGGGGCAGCTGTGACAGGTATCACAGTTGGAGCGTATCAAGAGTTATGGCCAAATGACAGACCTGAACTTAAGGGAAGCGACATATGGCTGCAAGGTTACTCAGGTGAAGTGATTCCAGTGCAGGGGCAAATCATGGTCAATGCACAAGTGCAGGAAAATATAGATACCGGTTCCAGTCATCATCTGCCTGTAGTTGTTGTCATGACAGAAGGAAATTCTCTCCTGGGACCGAACTGGTTAAGACACATTAAGCTTGCTTGGGACCAGATACTCCATGTGGCCTCGTCACCACACGCATTACATCCACTGAAGTCCAGGCCAGATAGTGACATCAAATTCCAGGAGATGCTAAGAGAATACAAGGAAGTGTTTGAACCAGATCTAGGAATGTTCACTGGGTCGTATGTTAAGCTTCAAGTCAAGGAGAGTGCCGAGCCCAAGTTCTGTCAAGCAAGGCCAGTCCTGTTGGCAGTTAAACCAGCAGCCAAAGCAGCCATTTCCGAGATCGTAGAAACAGGTATCCTAGAGCCTGTGACATATTCAGAGTGGGTGTCCCCGGTGGTGTGTGTCATGAAGGAGAATGTAAGCATCTGGTTATGCAGGGACTGTAAAAGTACTGTAAATCCCCTGTGCTTGGCCGATCAATATCCGTTGCCCAAGATTGAGGAGATGCTGGCCACTCCAGCTGGATGTCAAAAGTTTACAAAAATTCATTTGTCAAAGGCATATTTGCAGCTTGTCCTGGACCCAAAATCCCAGAAATTCATGACAATCAACACCCACAAAGGATTATTCCAATTCAGTTGATTGCCTTTTGGCATCTCTGCTGCTTCCAGAGTTTTCCAGAGAACAATTCAGACAGTCCTGGCAGGCATTCCGCAAGTGTTAGTTCAAGCTGATGACATTCTTGTCAGCGACACTGATGATGCCAAGCATATCAAGAATTTGCGTAAAGTTTTGGCATGTCTGGCAGAGGCAGGTTTGAGAGCGAGGAAATCAAATGTAGTTTCATGAAACCTGAAGTGGTGTATATGGGCTATGCCATGGATGCTGTGGGTAATAGACCTTTGCCAGCCAAGACGAAAGCTATCATTAAAGCACCGTCTCTGAGAGATACCTCAGAGTTAAAGAGCTTCCCAGGAATGGTGAATTATTATAGGCAGTTCCTTAAGAACTTATCAACCACACTTAAACCTTTATATGTGTTGCTTTGAAGGGGTTCTAAATGGCAATGGGGAGCAGCACAGGAGAGGGCATTCTCAAGCCTTAAGGAGCAATTGGCATCCACAAGGATCCTGGTACATTTTGATCCTCAGTGGCCAGTATGCATTCCTTGTGATGCATCATCATATGGGGCAGGAGCGGTGTTTTTCTTTTTCCACCAATACCCATACGGCTCAGGACGACTCGTTGCTTACACCTCCAGGATGATGTCAACAGCAGAAAGAGGGTATTACCCAGTTTGACCATTAGGCACTGGCAGTAATGTTTGGAGTTATATGGTTTCACAGCTACATGTTTGGCAGGCCATTCACAATACTTACTGACCATTGGCCACTCTTGGGAGTACTTGGAGAGGACAAACCAATTTCAGTGGTGGTATCAAGTTGGATGATTTGCTGGGCATTGATACTGCAAGCCTACACTTCTCACCTTGTGTACAGGCTGGGAAGGAATTATCAGAATGCTGATGCTTTGAGTTGGCTACCACATTGCCAGCCAAGAAGAGCAGATTCAGGGTCAACAACACCGGAACTGACATTATTGGTCAAGGCTTTGGAGAAAGGCCCGGTAACAGCAGATGACATCACTGCTGCCACTTGCAAAGATTCTTTATTGCATGTAAGCCATCATGTGGTGACCAGATGGCCCTTAGATGTTCTGGAACTGCCGTTAAGAGTGTACAGCTCTCTGAAGGCTGAGCTATCCCTGCATGGTGGTGTGGTGATGAGAGCCTGCAAGAGTGATTGTGCCAGCTACACTGAGGGAGAAGTGCTTCAATGAGCTTCATGAGGGTCACCCTGGGATTGTGTGAGCCAAAGCTTTGGCGTGGTCATATATGTGGTGGCCGGGCATCGATAAGGACATAGAGAGAACAGTCCGGTCCTGCCCATGCTGCCATCAGTCGCAGCCAAGTCCAGCTCACAGCAGTTTACATCCATGGGTTTGGCTAACTAAGCCGTGGCAACAACTGCATTTAGATTATGGTGGTCCAGTGGAAGGCCACATGCTACTTGTGGTCGTAGATGCACATTCCAAATGGATTGACGTTGGCATTGGTCACACATTGTCAGCTGGTGAGATGATCACTCATCTACCAGCCATGTTTGCATGTCGTGGAGTTTCAGAAGAGATGGTGACCAATAATGGCCCTTGCTTCTGAAGCATGGAGTTTGAGCAGTTTGCTGCAGATAATGGCATTTGACTCATCCACGTCACACCATACCATCTGGCATCGAATGAACAAGCAGAGCGTGCAGTCAGTCTGGTGAAAAAAGCTCTGGAGAAGTAACCTAAGGGAGTATGTTTGCAAAAACGTCTGGCCACAGTCCTTTTGTCGTACAGATGCACACCCCATTCAACAACTGGTGAATTGCCGTGTCAGTTGCTGATGGGTTGACGCCTGCAAATGTGTTTGGATCGACTAATACCATAAGTTGAAAACAAGGTGAGGAAGGCCCAAGAGGGTCAGGTCAGTCAACACAAAGGGAAAGACCGGTTGTTCAATGTTGGCAAGTTAGTTTTTGCGAAGAGCTATACACCCAGTGACCGGTTGAATTGGGTCCCTGGGGTAATCGTTGAAGTGACAGGTCCAGTCAGCTACTGGTGTTATGTTGATAGCAAAGGTATTAGGCGTTTCCACGCAGATCAGCTTAGGCGCCGTGAAGACATGTGGACTGATACACATTGACCAGAGTTGGTACCGAATGAGATTCAGCCATCAACATTAAGTGGACAGCCTGAGAACGAGTTGAGTGGAGGACTGGAGATTCCAGATGCCTACGCATCTGTGGACCAAGGCTCTGAGGGTCATGAGAGAAGTGAAGCAGCACACTGGGAGGAGAGGCAAACCAGAAATGATGCAGTGCAACAGAAGGGGGAACAAGCCAAGGAGAACAAGTCATTGTACGATGGTGACAGTGCGGAAGCAACTTGTCAACCGAGTCAATGGTGTTCACAACGACAGAGGAAGGCACCAGTTCAACTTGATTTATGAGGAACTTATCAGGATAATTGTGTCATTTTATGAATTCATTTGTGCATAAACTAGAGGTGGAGGAATGTGGTGTTTCAGGTGTATTTAATGTATGATTGTAGATGGTATGCAGCTGATTGATGTTGAGTTTCACACGTATGGGTTTTACATAGCCATGGTTAAATACTTGTATTTTGTTTTGGATCTTGTCTTTTGTTCTTACGTGACGGTCAAGTAAAGACATTCCGGTCTCTGCGCTGGACATAACAAAGTGAAGATAAGCTTATTTCCACGGACCCTGGGAAGTTAAAGGCTGTTGTTGAATGGCCAACGCCGACAAATGTCACCGAAGTGCGCACTTTCATTGGCTTAGCCAATTATTACCATCCATTTATACAACACTTTTCCACGGCGATCGCAAGACCGTGACCGCTCAGTTCATCAACTCCAAGACTCGAAAAGCCACAGCTTTTGAATGGACTGAGCAGCATGAACGTGCTTTTGTGGAATTGAAATCTGCTTTGGGAGATGGTTTTCCGGCTTTTGATCGCCAGTTTATTCTCGACACTGATGCCAGCGAGTCTGGACTTGGTGGAGTCCTCTCAGGTCGACGATGATGGGTGTGAACGTGTTGTCGCTTATGCGAGCCGTGCTCTCTCACTCACAGAACGACAATATAGTGCCACTCATCGAGAAGTCTTGGCAGTTGTCAGCGCCACAAAACATTTTCGGTCTTATCTGTTGGCCCAGAGATTCAAGCTGCGCACCATGCTGCGCTGCGCTAGTTATCCAATTTTAAGGAACCAGAAGGTAAGCTTGCACGATGGCTCGAGTCTATAGCCGCATTCGATTATATTATGAGTTAGTGCATCGACGTTGCTCATAGCACGGCAACGCTGATGGTTTGTCGCGTCGTCCAGTATCTTCAGCTGTCGTACCTTCTTATGCTGTCTTCCTTAGTACATGGCCTCCGTTAGGGCCGCCCCTGCTGGTTGGGAAGAAGCTATGGATGCCGATGGTGAGTTGACTGCTGTTGCTCGTCGCATTAGCCAAAGTTCCGCTTCGTCACCGGCTCAGTTTCTGTATAGGGTGACTTCGTCTCCAACGATACCTACTCAGCCAAGCAGCACAACTCTAGGTTCGACATGGTTTGCTCTACCGCCGGTTTGAACAGAATAGCCATCGATATTTCTTACACTGAGCTGCCATGCCCTGTTCTCTTCGCTCCAGTCACTTGAGGAAGCCCACAATGGCGTTACTTAATCCTGGACATCTTGGTCAGCAGAAAACTCTAGAACGTCTGCGCTCTCGTTGCTACTGGCCTGGTATGAGTCGTGGTGTAAAAGAATTGTATCGGCCATGCAGTGATTGCGCTCGACGTAACACACCTACACCGCACATCCACACTCACACTTGGGCATGTTGCTACAGCAGAACCATATGGGAAAAACTTGCGATGGATTTGATGGGACCACACCCACAGACACATACCAGTAATCACTACATTTCAATAGTAGATTACTAAGTGGATTGAGCTGTTAGCTCTCCCAAACACAACTGCCAGCACAGTCTCTGAACAGTTGGTTGAAGACCATTTCACTCGTTATGTCGGACTGCTGAAGAGTCTACATTCCAATCAGGGTCCTCAGTTCAAGTCACATCTCCTTCACAATGTTTGTCGCCTCCTGTTGATTCACAAGTCTCGGACACCTTATCATCCACAGGGTGATGGTCTTGTGGAACGAACAATTTGGACCATCCAACCAATGTTGGTGTTGTATGTGAATGAGCATCAAGACAATTGGGACTCCATCCTTGGTCCTGTGCACCTAGCGTACAATACCTCTGTGAACTCTTTCACTGGGTACGTTCCTCATTTTCTGATGTTTGGTCGTGAAGCACGTATCCCACTTGACCTGATGGTAGGATCTCCACCTCCACTCACCACACCCCAACCACCATGTTTGAGGGAATTTGAAGCTGAGTATGCTTGCCAATTATGAGATACTCTTGCTGATGCTTAGTCACTCAGTGTGTCCAACAACATTTGTATGCCGCTCATTGTCATCAGAAATTTGAATATGACCGTCTTCACAAGCATCCAGTCTCTACATTTTCCCTTGGTGACAATGTTTGGCTGCACAACCCTATCATTAAGTCTGGTCTCAGTCACTTCCTTGGAGTGGTCCTTATCGTGGTCTTGCTTGCATTGGTGATGTAAATTATGTATTGAGCAAGTTGCTCCAGGTGGCAATTGCCAGGGCAACTACATTATTGTTCACCGGCATTGGAATCAGCTGAAGCTTTACGTTGATCCACCTAGAGCACTTGTCATGGCCATGCCACGATCTGTGCTCACTGATCCTCCAGATAAAGTTGATTTTTCTCTTGAAGATGCCAGTGCAGCTCTATACGACAATAATGAGTTTACAACTGTACGTGAGTTTATACCATCTGTCACATCTTAGCCAATCATATCTCCTCCATCATCTTTGCCTTTGTCTTCTCCACCTCCACCACATCCACCTCATCCCACCCACTCTCCTCCACGTCCACCTGTCCCCTCTTCTCTTACCTTCACCACCACTTCTTCTTCCCCTTCTTCCTTCTCCTTAAGCAGTATTTCTCCTTCAGAGTCCTTATCTTCTCCCAGTCCACAACATAGTCGTATTCTGGTCCTTGTACATCCTACAAATTGTCCACAACGTCAGCACTGTCAGCAACAACATTTTTCAGACATTGTTGTGTGATAAATCCATAAGTACATGGACTGTGATAACTTTTTTTTAAAGTATTTTGTGCTTTTCTAGTGTGTTCATTTCCCTTCATTATTCACTGCAACAATTCTTTTCTTTTCTTTCTTCAATTTTTGTTTTCTTTTGGATAATTCCAGTCTTTTTTTGTCCACACTCGAGGACGAGTGCTCCAAGAGAGGGGAGCTGTGTAAATACATGTATTTATAAACTTTGAACCCACATGTGCATAGTACAAAGCACTAGTATCTAGTCTGATGTCACACGTTGATTCCCTTCTTTTTCTTTTATCTCCTCTTCTGTGCCGACTCCTCTGCTGATGGGTTCTCCATCTCATCTCTTTTTCTCAAGAGTCTGACAATTATATCATCAACACAATTGTCAGTTGTGTTTTGTAGTGGTGTACTGTTGACAATACCAGAGACAGTGGCTCGGACAGGGTTTTGACCCACCCTGACAAAGAAATGCTACAACTCCATGACACTCGACTGCCCATCTCAAACGCCGCAACCAACACTTGCCAAGCTGCTGCTGAGAAGCTCAAGGCATGCTGCCTAGCCAGTGATGCTTTTTAATGGACAGAGACCGTCCCATGAATGCCGATAAAACTAATTAATGGCATACTCCTCTCAAGCAATTAGCACTGCCTGCTTTGGCTTCAACCAGTCCAGTCAACCGTGCCACCCAAACATCTATACCAGGTGTACATGCAAAGTTCAGCCTGTACTGTACAGTGTGTCTCGTAGACACGCTTGCTACAAGTAATAATTGATGAAGACTTATCATGGTTTGCCCACGGATCCTGTGATTGCTGGGCTTAGTTGCATCAAAACTCTAGTAGCAGAACTGAATTAGATATGCCGAATTTTTTTGTGTGCATCAATCTAAATTTCAGCCGGATCTGGATTACATTGCATACGCTACTTTGTCAATAATGCCATGCATCATCACAAAAACAGTACCTTCTTGCGATATGGAGAAGACAACTGTGAGTTGCACTGCTGCTAGTGGTTGGCAAGGTGCAATTCCACTTTTGCAACAACTGCAGGTAAAAACTATAATGCAAATTGAACATTGATGGGCATTTCAGCTGGGAAAGACAGCTCGTAATTATAAATGCAATAAAAACACTACACCGCTGGCATTCTGCAGCAAGCCTTGGCTTTGATGTCATGCACGCTTGTGGACACAACACTAGGAGCACTGAATATTGCTCTGCATTCTACCCCTAATAGTATACCACCCTTCGGTCTCTGTCACACAGGCCTGTTGCTTTCTCATACTTTCAGCCAGGCACCTTTTCTGTGGAATGCTGTTCATTTCGATGTTTGTGAAAATCTATTATGATCTTTTTATTCTTTCAAATCCTTTTACTATCTGAATATCTGATCCAGTCCCCCTTCTTCTCCCACTTCAAGTTAAAACCTGCAATGAGCAGAATCCTGAAGCACAAGCGATACACAGCTAAAAATTACTGATTCCCAGGCTCTTCAGTTAGCCTTCTGTTGGCTTCTTTCTTTGTTTCAAAGGAGACCATGTTACTTTTGAAATGCTTGTTGAGTTACCTCTTTGTCTCCCAATGCCACTATTTTAAGTTTGGATTGTAGATCCAAACTTCCAACAGCATTGAGAGGTGAGGAGAAAATACAAACTTCTACTGGTATTGCTAATCCAGAAAAAGTGTCCAATTTTATTTTTCAGGAAACCACGAGCCTGCTTAGCCTATGCTACAGTCTATGGATATATGCTGCATAATTCAAGTCGATTTTACCAGGTATCTTAATCTGTCAAGCACCATTTAATAGAATGACTGGACCATGGACAACACTGGCTCTGGCAAAACCATGAGAAGGCCGCGGCTTTCACATTCATTGTTTCTTGTCAGCGCTGGCCCTGGGCCCTCATAGGGTTTGGCAACTTTTGGAAAAACAAAACAAAAAAAAAATTGAAATGCAACTGGCATTTGACACTTAGTTCATGTGCATGTGGTTCCCTGGCCCAATTCTGGGTTTTCATGCTTTGATACTGAAATTTGACACATTACTTATGTAGGTTTCCTGCACAATCCCCAGTTTTCACGTGGAAATTGGCATTTGACACCTTATTCGTTTTATTCTTCTGTGGCCATCGATTCACCCTTTTTGATCATTTCCATATTCCTTTCAACCTGGCTTTCCCTTCTTTTTTCAACACAAGCTGGTCTCAAATTCAGGAAATCACATGAATAACAAAACAAACACATACTTTGGTGTGGTGAAGTATCAATTATACATGTATCCTACTTTTGAAATTGTCATTATTATGTCATCAATCTAGCAAAGGCATTATCATTTTTTTTGTTTTCTTTGCTGTTTTGTTTTGTTTTTGCCTGCCCTAGTTGTTTTTGTTTTTTTTCATTTTGAACTGACAAGAAACAATTTATTTAAAGTAAAAGACATGGCCTTAAATGTAAATCGGTTATGCCAAGAAAAAAAGATTATTTGGGACAAAACAAAATTTGGCCAAAGTAATACATGTATTCAGTGTAATATACTACATTATTTGATCCGGTCAAGCTTTTCGCTTCGCACAAGATCATGCAGACCGGCACTTAAAGATGGTTCCAGTTTACAGGGACTCATCGATACACGATGGTCACTCGCACGGCTGCAGGAACAACAGCCACTTGTGACAAAGGAAAGACTCGTCCACGTGTTACAGAAGACCGACGAAAGAAACCGGACTCGCCCAGCCGTTGTCAGTTGTTGAACTTGAGGGGGCGAGCTATAGCCCTTACAGTATTACCGTCAGCACACCAAGAACGGTGGTCTTGCGTGAAGAACATTTACGCTGGAATTTTCCAGCTGCAGGCTAGGAACATTCACAAAAACACAAGCTTACGGTTATTATACAAGACAGGTTTTATTTCAATTTCATAGTACGAAAAACAAGCTTAACCGAAATAAGAGCGTCGAGGGCTCAGGGTACTGGTTTGTTAGGAATGTGATATAGTTTTGCGCCGCTTACTGCAGTCAGGGTTCCAACCTTTACTGACGTACACCCTGCACTTGTTGCCTCTAACGCCAACTGGCACGTTATTACTTGTACACCTGCTTGTGACAATTTGCTAAGAACGCTGGCTCAGGAGAAGAGGCTTTTGCGTTCTGAGACTCGGCTTCTCGGAGACTTTGCTTTTGAGTGAGGTAAATTATTGTCCGCCGGAGAAAAAAGCCAGCGTGTTTTTTTTTTTCTTAGTTTTGTGCTACGGCCGTGTATGGCAGGGAAAGGAACAACCAATGAGATTCTGGCACTGTAATGACTTGGGTTAACCTGACTTATTAAACCCACAGTCTTTCTAGACAACCATCGCTTCCTGTCATCCAAGCTCATAGGC
>JAOWAW010131069.1:0-11541 GCA_028565695.1 Nicola tetela
GAAGATTGCACTGTGCGTGCATTTGCCTCTTCTCCTTGGTCAATAGTTTGTACCATCTTTGCTTCAATGTCTACATCGCCTATACGTTCTTAGCCAGCTGCTGCACTTGGCGCTCTGAGGCAAGCTGCAGGTGCCACTGTTTGGTTCAAAGACAATGTTCTTGCTGCTGCTCATTTGTTAGATGCAAGTGAAGTGTCATGGCCATTGTGTCTTCACGAGACACCGAGGCAAACAAGTTGGCCTTGAATAGCAGCTGCTGCCTTTCTTTTTTGCTGGTGTGCTTGATGTTGAATGCTTGCTGTTCACGTGCATGCTCCAGACCACCAGAGAGAGTGAGCTCTACACCTTGCATTGTTTTCCAATGTTGCTCCATAATTTGCAGGCTAGGGCCATGACTAGGATCCTGTGAAGCTGCTGCTACTGGTGTAAACTAAATATGTCATGGCCGTCCACCAGTATATACAGGCAGACCAATTGTAGTGCCAGCTGAATGAGCTTTCCTCAGTAACATCTGGCCAAGGGCTTTCTCTTCTTCAGCTGACAGAGGTTGTGTCGGTGGCACTCCAATGACATCTTGTAGCAATAAAGGGCGAGGTGCTACTGCAGGAGCTTTAGCTTGTGGCCAGGTTGCCAATGGATTTTCTGTGGCTGCCTCAAATTTACATGGTGAAACATGCTGGCCTAGCTCTTCCAGTTTCATTATTTCTGGGTAGCCCCTGTTCCAATAGTCACAGTGTAATTTCAACAAGCACAGCTCATTCCACATGTAGTGAGACAAAGGCTCTGTAGTTGGGTGCGTCTGACTGGTTCTCAGCATACTGGGCAAGAGAGTGAGTGTGCAAGCCACTGGCGCCAGCACTCTCTGCAGGAGATTCTTGTGATGGTACTTCTGCAGGGGATTCTTGTAGTGGTACTTCATTTTCAGGGCAATTGCTCACTCAAAGCCACACCATGAACCATCACCCTTTGGTCACAGGTCATGCTGGAGGTCTGCGTTCGTGGAGGTAGAGCAGTGTAAGATGGCCAGAACAACATTGTGCACACCTTGGATGTCGCTGATGTAGTTCTGGATTGCTTTTCCATAGTACGTCTGCATTGAATCGATGCATTTATTCATGAGACAATTGTGTCCGGATATTCCTTTGCCATCAGCCAGCTTCTTGCCTTTGTTTGTCTTTACCACCTCATGAAGACCCGGTGCCCATGTGTTTTTGAACGTGACCAACACAATCTTCTTTGGTCACGTGATCAGGTCCATATGGCTCAAGCTTGGCCACTTGCCCAAACGATGATCAATTGCCATCTCTGACGAAGGTGGCATATCAGGGTTTGAGTTCTTCTGCAGAACTTACCCAGAGAATCTCAGCTCCATCGGGCTCCATGGATTTGGCAGAGCCTGCATAATTTCACATGCACAGCTAATTGTGTGTTTCTTTCCGTTGGTGCCACTCATCTGAGTCCCTGTCTCCTTCAGTGCTTTCCATGGCCTGGCACTGGTTGCATATCCTAGAAGCTGTGTGCCAATCCGGGACCTTCTTGGTTTTGATGCTCACAACAGAACAGAAACCATACCTGGCTGAGAAGCCTCTGTTTGACCACAAACCATTGAAGCTAACAGCAACATTGGCCAGAGCAGAACTTTCTGCCGTGGCACCCAGCACCAACATCTGGAGATCCTTAGCAGCCACACTAACAGACTGCTTTGCAACCTTCTCAACTGCAGTGACAATGTGATTGTTCAAAGTCACCAAGCTGTGGGGGTTGGGCAGCGCAGGCATGTCCAAAATGGCGGCCAAGGTGCCTAAAGCCTTTTGCCCGCTGCCGATCAGGTGCATTCCCAGTGATGCTCTCACGTTGGTGTCGTATGGATGGCTGGGTGAGCGTCGATTCGACAATGGGAAATACATAATCCAACACGAGTACGAGGACTGGACAGCAAATCCAGCCTAAACACCGTAGGCGCGAGGGCGGGATGCAGACCGGTCCGGCCTGAGTACAAGGCTTTGGATTATGGTTCCTACATGCTCTAATAACTTCAGCCAGTGGTTGTGTTCAGTGCGGAAAAGTTCGACCAGTATGCATTCAGCAGACAAATAAGAGTGGAGAGTGACCACGAACCGCTCTAGGTCATCTTTCAGAAACCACCTGACCAGGCACCGAAGAGACTACAACGCATGCTGATGAGATTGCAGCGTTATGACATGCAAGTATCGTACACTTGAGGCACTCAAATGCACATTGCTGACCCACTTTCTAGAGCGCCTCTGATGTGAACGGCCAAGACAGGAGACATTTTTGATGAAGAGATAGAAAATGTGTGTGCCCTGAAAGACTTGAGCATAACAACCCCCAAATGAGCACCATAAGAGAAGAGACCGTAAAGGACAAGACGTTACAGGAGGTTGCCAGGCTGATCAAGGACAGATGGCCAGAGACAAAGAGAAACATATCGCAGACATCAACAGCCTATTTCTCTGTTTGCAATGAGCTAGCAACAGAGTAAGGCATCATCTTCAAGGGCCAGCGATGTGTAATTCCTGTGCAACTTTGAAACACTGTCATGGAAGACCTTCATTCTTCACACAT
This sequence comes from Nicola tetela, assembly GCA_028565695.1. Lineage (NCBI taxonomy): Eukaryota > Metazoa > Porifera > Calcarea > Clathrinida > Clathrinidae > Nicola > Nicola tetela. Next base: position 2,587 of record JAOWAW010131069.1, read on the forward strand.
GGGCTTCAAGTCTACACTATGTCAAGCTCATGACACCATTTTCTGGCCCCAAATGAATGCAGAGCTAAAATATTTCATCAAGCAGAGCTAAAATATTTCGTCAAGCAATGCAATGTCTGTCACACATTCAAACCAGGGCAACCACGAGAACTGTTAATTTCCCATGAGATTGGAGACTGTCCATGTCCAAAGTCAGTGCAGACCTTTCACACGGTGGAAACAACTATTTGGTTATCATCAATTACTTCTCAGGATTTTGGGTGGTGGACATCCGTAAGTGACGCTCACAGTTAGCACATCATGGGATACCCAGTCAACTTGTGACTGATAACGGGCCCCAGTTCAGTAGCCAAGAGTTCACTGCCTTCACCAAGCAATGAGGTTTCAACATCTCACATTGAGGCCTCTCCACCCCCCAAAACAACGGAAGGCTGAAAGTGCTGTTAAAACTCCAAGAGCATTACGGGAGAATGCGCACACTCCAATGACAATGCTTGGCTAGCTGTACTTGAGTACAGAAATATGCCAACACAAGGAATTGCCTGAAGTCCTGTGTAGAGACTTTTGGGGTGCAGGACTCAAACAAAGGTTCCTGTGAAGCCTTCATGCCTTGGTTATGACCACAATCCAGACATACCAGAGCGATTGGAAAAGCGTCAACTGCAACAGGTGAAAGTATATGACCAACATGCGCATCCACTACCCCAGCTACATGTATACGTTGGAGACGCAGTCCGTGTTCAAATTGCAGGACAGTGGCAAAATGCGAATATAATTCAACTAGTAGATCGAGCAGGACGTTCATTTGTAATAGAGCTGCCGAGTAGACAAAGACTATGTGGAAACCACTGTTTACCTTGCCCATCGTGCGTCACTCCCAAGGAAGAGAATGATCTATGTACACAAGAGGAACCACCTTGCTCCTGCAGTTACGAAAGCAGACCTGACTCTAGTGTTGAAATGAATTGTTTGTGTGCGGCATCGAATACTTTTAAGTCTAACAAATGAATATTCGAACATTTGATCTATTGAGTATAAATGTGATGACATTATGAAGAGACTTGACTGTGATGGCTATACACATACATTGCACAAAGATACATACACTGTGTCACTGAGCATATATCTTAAAATGACTGTGATGCTTTAGCGTGACTGCCAGGACTACTAGTTGTACTGCCGCTTTCCTTCTAACTGTGGTAGGGCAGGGCCTTCTTCCACTTCATCCACTGGCTGGAACAACGGTAGAACCTTCTCAGAAGCCTGGTCACCTCCAAATAGGAGACCTCGGTTTTTATTAAAAAAAAACAGGAGCATTCACCATCTTGCGTGGCAATCTGCTGTGCCTCTTGTCCACAGCCAGGCCTGTTGCTGAAAACACATGTTCTGCTAGTGTTGATGTAGCAGGCACGCATGCTGCAGCACAAACCAGAGCAGCCAGTCTTGGAAATTATCCAGCATCAACTTTCCAACCATTCCAAAGGATCTGCTCTTCGAGGGATGACCTCCTTCAGGTAGGTCTCAACCTTTACCACAACACTGCTTGCATCTTCCTCATCTCCGCAGGTGAATGCCAGTAGAGCATCAAGGCTCTCTGATTGGCTTTCCTTTTTAGTGTGGGCCACTTGAATGTCTGGCTTGCTAGTGACAGCACCGGAGTGGCACAACTTGCTCTGCTGATCAGTGCTTCCTTCACATGTGCTGTTTCGTTGGCAGACACAGTGGGTCTTGGACTAAACGACACACCAGTCAACACATGGTCATCATCGTATGTCAACTCGAGACCTCCAGCTAGAGCCACCAAATCAGACCCAACCGAAAGGTCAGAACAAACAACATCCAAATTGTCGACAACAAGTGCTCCCACACATACAGGCTGCAAATGGACTGGTCCGTCACAGCGTTGCAGTTGAATGTTGACACAGCCAACAACTGCGAGTGAATTGCGATCAAGAGCCGCCAAGTCATCAGAGTCATTCAAGAGGTCTGTAATACCACCAATCTCTTGGGCGACAGCCAACACAACCAATGTGCACATTGAGCCTGTGTCAATCACTGCACGTTTCCTCCGCCAAGGATCTATCTCATCGCCAGCAGGACACATGTCAAGCCAAACTCATGGGAGGTCAGTACACTGAGGCACAACTGAAGACATCGCAAGGCAGGTACGATGCTGTGCTCCGGCAGCAGAAGAAACCATGGCAATCGTCGACTCACACTTCGCAAGCCACTCTTTGCAAAGCACACAATTGGCTTTTGTATGGTCCAGTTTATCACAGAAATAACACACCAAACCTGCGCATGCGGGCAGGGCAGTGTTCTTGCTCTTCTGGCCTGCAGCAGATGCCCCAAAGTGTAAATCAGGTCTCTGAGGATTTGGACAATTCCTGCAGATGTGACCAAGCTCACCACGCTCATAGCACAAAACACCCTTGCTACGGGGTGCAGCACTCCAGAAACTGCGGTTTGCAGCTGCAACAACATGTCTGTTGCGGTCGTCATGAGAAACATGGCTTCGTTCAGACGCACACAAGGCTTGAATGCAGGTGACACAATCACTGACTGTCAAAGGCTGGCCAGCACACGCCAATCACAACTGTCAGGCAAATTCTTCAGGAACCCCTGCCAAAAGTTGCTCGATGACCATTGAGTCATCATCGTCAGAACTAGATGCGCACCCAGTCAATCCAGCAAGATGCTGTAAATCAGTGGCATACATCTCCACCGATTTGTCAACACGCAACTTACAACCAATAGAAAGTTGATACGCTTGAGCAGACGTGACTGAAAAAGCTACTTCCAACTTCTCCTTCACAGTCTTCACAACTTTCCTGTCGTCAGCAGACATCCGACTGTAAATCAAAAATGCATCTCCTTCCAGAAACAATGGTAGATGCTTCATCTTCTCAGTATCCATGGTCCATTTCTGGACCCCCTCCAGAATATCTGCTCGAATGTTGGCAATCTGTATGACCGCATTCGTAACTGCAATGTGGGATGATGGACCCAATAGGATCCATCCGAATTCAGTTTTCCAAGGGGTTTTGCCATCAACTACCTTTTTCTCTTGGAGGAAGCGGTTGGCATGGTCTGCCCCCAGCAATATTTGAACATCCGTTCCGTTATCCACAATGCTGCCATCCTCATCACTGATTTCTATGCTACGGTCTTGCCACTTTCCGACGACTTGTTCTGGGACACAACCTATGTCAAGGTTAAGCTCTTTCTGTTCCAGTGCTGTGATTTCATGCAGCTTTCCATCCCTGCCCACTAAGTGCAACTGCTGAACAGCTGTTTGCACATTCTCTTGTAATGACCCATATCCCTGTAGTGTTACATTCGATGTGCTGACTTCTTTTGCCTCAGCCGCTTCTGCGAAAGCAGCTCACACAAAGGATACCTGTGCTCCTGGGTCTAGGAAGTCTCTTGACCTTGCTTTTCACCTTCCAATAACATCAACTGTGGCAGTCATGAGAAATGCACCTGTCGGACTTGGGGTTTTCAGACATGCAGTCACGACATTCACCTTTTCCTCCTGGCATTCTGATGAAATGTGATTAAACTGATCAGGAATGTGCTGTGTTTCCTTTGACAGTGCTCACAGCGCTGTTGAGATTGACATTGTCATACCTTGTCACCCACCTTCAGGCAATTGAAGCATAATTTGCCAGAATAAAAGACCTTCTTCTCGAGACCGTCATTCCCTTCATCTTTTCCTTCACCTTGTTCACAGAGACTTTCCACACACTGACTGACAACAGTTCAGTTTCTGCCTTGTCTTCAATTCTTTGGTACTAACGTCACAATTGAATTGCGGTTGTGAGACCCAGTTTTTACGTGCGTGCTGGCACTGTCCATGCGCTCCCTAGAAATTTACTCCCAGCTCCTGGAAGTCACTCAAAGTCAAATCTGCCACTTTGTGTTCTAGTAGGAACGTGCACAAGTCTGAGTCCACATTTCCTAGTGCCAGATACTTCATGATTGTTTCTGCCTCGCTGCAATTATCTGACTTAGCCATCACGAGGAACTCTTCCCATCGTTGGGAAATTCTTGCTGAATTTTTCTGGAACAATTTTTGGCCTGTTTGCTAACACACCAACAAGCCTTGCGAAAGTTCTTCTGGCATTTGCCTTTAAGCCATCAAGATTTCCTTCTTAAGCTGCTGGTATTTGCCTCATCCTGGATGTTGTGTCAGCCAGTTTCGTTCCAAAGATGGCCATTCATAAATTCAGCCACCAGGAGGTCTCAGGACATTCGTTTTCTTGCATTGCGGCTCCAAAAACACTCAGATATCCAGTCACTGTATCCAGCTGTTTGTTGTCAAATTTAGGTACTTTTACCTGTGGTTTTGAAGATAAGCTGTTTTGAATGGTGCATCTATTCCTTGTCTCAGAAGTGGTGTCCTCCACGAGTGCCCTACGGTGCACTTCTTCCAACTTGATGTTCACTTCAGCTAGCTGCAACCGCTGTGTGTGTTGTTGAGCTTCCAAACTCCAACTGCCATGCATGTTGCTGGGCTCTGTACTGCTGTCATCTTTCATCCTCTTCTTTGTGCTGTCCTCTCTCCCATTTCCTTTATTCTTGCTCAAAATCCTGGTGTTCTTTCACAAACTCCCTTAGGTCTTGCCCTTCTAAAACCAGCAGCTTTCCTAACTTGAAGAGTTTCTGAATGCTAGTTGTATTATCCATGGTTGAAAAAACACTGACAAGGTCGCCAAGTGTGACTCACACCCAGTACGAAGATGAGAAGTCCCAAAGACGGCCAAGATACATGTATTTTCTGAAACACATAAGAACCACAATACATCAACCTTTTTATAGTCTGGGATCCAAGTGTGAAAATCAAACATTTCTATCCACCCCTCTTAAGACAAAGGTTATTTCCTTTCAAGTCATCAAGACCCCTTTACTGATAAGAATCCTACTTGTCTGCACTGGTGAAAGTTGTCTGAACATTAAGAATTCTGCCGTTTCTTCTTCTACCTGCCCATGGCAGCCATCATTATTTTTTGTAATTCCTACCTCTTTCTCATCCTCTAATAGTCAATTGTTCACAAGAATGGTTATAGTAGACAACTCTACCCTCCAGCAACACTTTAGACACAAACAGCACAATGAGAGTATCAGATTTCTTCTGAACTTATTGTTCTCCGAGGCTGGTTCCAGCTACCACCTTGATTGAGAGATGAAATGTGGGGCATGTGTCACAATTACCAGGTTAGCTAAGGGGAAAGGAAAGTGTGTGAGGAACAACTCATTATGAGTGATCAGTGACAGCATAGACCATGTACTAGAAAATTTGAATGAGTGTGTGTGGCTGGGTGTGTGTGTGTATTTGCGTTCCATTCTTGGTGATCCTATTCAACATCACTGCCCTCCAAATCACTACCTCTGTCACTCTCACTTGTGTTGCCCTCTTCTGCACAGTTGTCACAGTTGATGCACTGGCGGATGTCAGTGCACTTCATAGCATTGCTGAAGGAGGAGCACTGGTGAAACTGGCAGCCTTTCTTGCAAGTGCAAGAGATTAACTCCACAAGCTGCTGAGGAGCTGGAAGTTGTGTGATCCACTCGATGCTTATCAAACTTTTGGCAGAATCGACAATCCAGTTATGGCCATGCGGACTTGGTGGTGCAGGATGGCCACAAAGTGCTGACCTCCACACAGCAGCCTGGTAGTTGGCACATTTGATATGCAACTGTAAGGCATTGCGGCATGGTGGCAGTTGAGACGTGCTGCACCCTTTGGCGCAAAAGAGCTTGTACCTTGCCTCGTTCACATCCGTGAGGTTAGGTTGGCTGTACAAGCTGCAAACAAAGGCCTCTAGACTGCTCATAAGCTATGGTGAAACATCAAATGTTTGCCCAAGCTGTGCCATGGCTTGGTGGTGGTAGGCTTCTTTCAGCAGTGTAAGTCCTCGCTTCTTGCCTTTTCCTGAAAACGCACTACAGGAATCGCATCCCGTGAAACAATGCAGGCCAATCAAGCTGAGTGCAACATTTCCTTGCTTTTCAGCAATGGCTGAGAGATCAATAAAATGGCTGTGGTGCTGTGTATCGTTGGAGAATATCGGCTGTGCTGGAATTAGGTGGGCCAAAGAAATTCCTAAGCTTATCACTGCAACATCCATGTCCAGGGAACGCAAGCAGATGGAATCGAAGCCATTATTTGCTGCATGAAAAGCGTGGAAAAACATCCTGGTGTCTGCTTCTTCATGGCTGCAAGCAAGTGCAGGAACAGTTTCTCACAGCATTACACCACCTCTGCTGGAGAAGCGCCAGCACTTCTCTCCGGATGTGACATTTAGGGAGCAGTTGCTTGGCAGTACTGACACATAGGCATTGTTCTGCCATTCGTTCACAAGGAACCCAGTTATGGCATTTTTGTTGCTTCCATTCTTGACTGTCTTTGCCCATTGCTTTCAACACTTCTGGGCCTTGCTGGTGATCTTCACTTCCAGCCCATCACCAACTGCAGGCTTTTGCCGCTTGGCAGCCTTTATAGAAACATCCCAGTAACAATCGACATCAACACAACCTCCAGCTGTGTTTTGTCTTGCCAAAACCAACCGCAGAACAAGGGTGAATGTTGAGGGGCAGCCTTGCAGGGATTGAAGAACAGCTGTTCCATCGAGGATCCAGGCGCAAGGAGGTACAACAGCCAGCAGCCAGCAGTCATCTTCCAGGAATTGTAGCAACTTGGCCTTGGTGGTCTTGACAAGAGAGCCATCTGGACTGGCTAATGACCAAGGTACAGGCCCAAGTGGAAAGCTAAGCATGAGACACATGTCCATAGACCTTGTCTGTGCTGTGATGGCCAGGCAAGCAAATAAATTCCTGTCTGCCCGAAGTGGAATGACGCCCTTTGATGTCTTTACTTTCTTGTTCACTGCCATCAACTTAAGGGTGAGGAGCTTCATTTTGGGCAGATGGTCATAAAAAGGCATGGATTGACTGACCAACTGCAATGTGATGAAGTTCTCACAAGCTTCCCAGCCTTTGCTCTGTGCAGCCAGCAAGTCTGCTTCAATGTCAGCTGTAGCTTGACAACCAACAGACTGCAGATGTTTTCTTCATCAGCAGCAAAGGGATTTTTCCAACTCAACATAGTCATCATGAGGCTCTGCACATCATCTTCATCTTTCTTCAGACAGCTGAGCATGGCCTCCTTGTGAGCAAAAGACTGGTCTCGCACTACTCCAGCCAAGTCGCAGCAATGGCTTGTTAATGCAGTGCGGTCATGAGCGGTTAGCAGCCATCACTGCATAGCCAACATATTTGTGCTCATGCCAATTATGCCACCTGGAGTCTTTGAATCCCTGTTGACAATCTGCTCAATGGCATGATCAACTGCAACTTGAGCAAACGCCTTCTTGGACCGTTGCACTGATAGCTCACCAGCAGTGAATGTGGCTTCTGCATCAGGGTGCGAACTCGACAAGGTCATCAGTGTAGAGCAGTAGATTGCCCCATAGCGAGCATAATTGGTGTGATCATATGCGAAAAACCAAGGCAACATGTCTTGGATGCATGCTTTGTGCAAATTCCAGATCCCTTGACGGGTAGCATGGATAAAATGCAGCCACAGAAGGACCATGTCAATGTAGGACTGCCAAAATATCGCCATTGTGGAGGATGTGCTCTTGCAGTAATCTGTAAACAAATCATGCATCTGCATAAACCTTTGCAGGCTTTCAGAGCAGCATAAGACTTCGCATTGCAACTTCGCAGCTCAAGCAGCCATGCCTTCAGCTCATGGGTGTCAAGCTGCACACCCTGAATGCTGCACCATGCACAGAATTGTTCCACCTGCATGTGACACAAAGCTTCCATCAGCAGCTTGTGAGCTCACACACTCCCCGATTGTAGGGCTTGCCGGATAGCACTCCATCAACTGATCCTTCTGCAAGGACTCCTGACTCAAGAAGTAGGTCACATAAGCCGGACCCAGCAAAACACTTGCCAATGACGGCGAGAAAAACACAGCTGAGGTGAAAACCACCCATTTGCAGAACCACTGACTTGGACTCATCCTGGTGATTCCTCAAGGGCTTCGGCATAGATTACCTGGTCAAGGACAACCACTTTACTGCTCTGTTCAATCTGCTTTGTCATGGCATCTGAGTGCTTCAGCAAGGTGTAGACAACATCGAGGCACGTTGGTGACGCCCCAATAACTGGGCAGTAAGAGATAATGCTCATCACTGGCTGAGATTTAAGGCTCTCAATGGATTGTCTTTTGCTTTGGATTGTTAGCTGGTTCTGGCTCTAAGCCTGTCACCTGTCTGCAAATGTGGCTGATTGCAGCTCTCTCATGGGCTGTAATGATCCAGTGTTGCACTGCTCCTGGGTTAAGACTAAAGCCCACTAGGCCACCTTTAGTTTTCATATCACAATTCATTGTTTGCTCAATGCTCTAGTCAACTGGCACTTGTGAAAACAAAGTGGTACTCCGCTGCACAGCGAATGCTCCATCACACAGTTGCTTGTAGGTAGATGGATGGCTTGTATGAAGGTTCTCCATTTCAGCCCAGTAGATGGTCATGTATCGAGCATAATTAAGGCAATAATATGCAAAAATCCACGGGAGTAATCCCCGTAAACAGACACAGTGTAGCTTCCAATTACCTTCCTTTGTCACTTGTATAAAAGTGAGGAGTTCACCCATATCAATATACAAACTCCGTCTGTCTGGTTATTCTCCTTGATGCTATTAGTATTCTCCTCTTTTTCAATTGAACTAGACGGTGAGGTTTCAGCATTTTTTTTGCTTCCTTTGGATAACAGTCCTGTTTGTGCGATGGGTCATACCAGCTCCAGGTGCTGTTTCTTCTTGTAGGTCATTATTGTCCTAACAAAACACAAGTGGTGAGCTTCGATCAATGTTGGATGGTATGAACACCCCATCACGTTCCACATCATTGATAACTCTTGCAGCCAAAGCAGTCTCATACT
>JAOWAW010131081.1:0-11540 GCA_028565695.1 Nicola tetela
CTTCTTCTTCTTCTTCTTCTTCTTCTTCTTCTTCTTCTTCATTTACCCCAGTAATGGCAATTCTGCCAGTGAGTAAAGCCTTCATGATTCCAGCATTAGTACTCACAGCGGTGTTCATGATCATTGTATTTTTTCAGGCGTAGGTGCTGTGTAACACTGCATGGCAAGAGCAGCTAGCCTCATTACTAATAATGACTGATCTTTGACTTTCAATTAATCATTTGCAAAATTATAGATCAGTATTAACAAATCTTATCAACAGGCTTAACAGAAAAATTGCTTCACCCACCTTAGTATGACACTTTCCGTATCTGCATTCCCAGCCCAAAATAGTGTGTCACCTAACTGCTTTTGGTACAATTGTTAATATTTTTTCACACTAAAATTCAATTTCAAGCCCATTTTGCACTGGTTAAATGAACTTGAATAATGGATGCCGTTTAAGCCATATGGATTTGCCCAACATTATCTACACTGAGATGTTAGACACAGGTGCATGCAGTTATACTGATCATCTCAAACAGTTTCAAATAATTCATCTGATATGCCCTCCTTTCTCCTTTAATTAGTCCTCCGTTGCTGGCTCTTTGCTTCTTCCGTGTAGCACACCAGTTTCTGTCTTGTCACTAGTACTCTGTCCTGTTCTCAAGGACATTCCTTCTATTGGCTCAGTTTATAGGGGATGGTGGAGTGCCAAGAAGGAAATTTAGGTGTTCCACCCTTAGCTAATTCAGGTACAGTCCTACCTCGATATCCGAACACAATTGCAGTACAGTATGATGAAGGAAAGCATTCAAGCTGGAAACTGCTGTACACATTGTAGTGTAATGTAATGTAACGTAATACTAATGAACATGTACTTTGGCAGTGCAACATGGCTCTTTCAACATGAAAATGTATGTACACTTAAACAGGGTAAAACAAAACCCAATATGCTCAGCATTTGGAGTACAATGTGTGTTGTGACGCCTGATTCAGATTATCTGAACAATTTGGATTATCAGAACATCCCGGAGACTCCCACCGCCCAAAAACATTCAGATACCGGTAATCGAGGTAGGTTCAGACCTACTCGGCCAGTTGTAAAATTGCCATGGTAACTGGTAACACCCCTAACAAAACTGCATCAGTAACTGCATCAAGATACCTTATTCAATCAACCTCTTATTGCTAAGCGACACCTCTGGGTTGTGTAGCTAGCTATAGAGCTAGACTCTAGACCTAGGTCATGTCGATCGTCATCTGTAGCCTACATGACCCAGACAAGGCCAGAGCTAGGCCAAGCAAGCCCAAACAAGCCCTTGCAATAGCGCACTCGACTCGAGCTCGAGATCGACAAGACAAGCAATTAAGTCGAGTGGAGAAGCTATCCTTGGACCAGGCAAGTTGAGCTGACAAGCTCAGCTGTTTTCATGTTTGTTTCCTTTCGCCGGCTGTACGATCCTGAAGTTGTGGGGCTACCAGGCGAGACTTTTAGAATCACGTAGCAATGGCCTGTATCCAGAGATTCTGCATTGGCATTGTCATCTCAAGGTCACGGACGTTCACTCTGCTTGGGAAGAACTTGGGCGTGAGCCCTTTTATTGGACAGCATCTGCCTTCACGGTCGTTCCGTTTAACACGACGTCTCTGTAATGACATGCCAGAGGAAGGTAGTCTAACGACTCGACCCGATAGCATAAAATCTATGAGAAAAATCTTAGAACAGATGGATCCAGATAGTCTTCTGAAGACAATACGAACAATGGATTCACGTAACTTGAGCTGTTTGGTGGTAGAAGCTGTTATGAAGAACCTTGAGAGTTTCCCTACGTCCATACTTGGCGAGCTCTTTGAGAAACTGGGCAAATATTTGCAGGCCAGTGACAGTGATTTATTACAGCAATTTCTTGATCACTGCTTGGAAAGGGACGATATAGATCAAGCCATGATAGAAATTGCAGGCAGTTTGATGTTCATTCGTTGGGTGGATCAAGAGAAGTTGTTTTTACGGATAGTGCATAAATTCGGCCAAAGGCTAGTTGACTTGAGTGACAACGAACTGTTAGTGCTAGGAAAAAGTTTTATTATCCAAGTGAAATACAGACACCTGCTACTTCAGAATTCCACTGGCTTTACGGAGAGCCTTCTGACGGAATTTGCACGAAGGATACCAGACAGACCAGCTCTCTTCGCTGTTAATGCTTTAGGAGCTGCTCTTCCTGCAAGACCAGATAGAACATTCGTTGATGCTGTTGTACAATCGGTGAAGAACAGTTTGTCTAGTTTGAACGACCATCACTTTGCTTGCCTGTGTCGTTATCTTTACCAGCGGAATTATAAAGCGGAGTCGTTTAGGCTGGTTGTTACAACAGAACTGCTATCCCGATTCGAAGTTTTGACGCCATGGCAGGTAGGCTATGGTCTGTTGCTTCTTCCAAAGGAAACTGATGTGAACGATCACCTACGGAAGAGTCTAATTGGGTTGTTGAAGTCTCGGCCAGAAGATTTCCAGCAAGCGACAAAGACTGCTTTAGAAGCTAGTCGTATAGCTCACGGAAGATTAACGTTCTTCTTTTCTAAGATTTGTTCATTGCTAGAAGTGGAAGCAGATGGACTATCTGCCCCACAGGCCTTGACTGCATTGATATTTGCATTGCAGGCAGGCTGCTGCTCAGCAGCACTGGGAAGTAAACTGACCAAGCAGTTTCTAGCTGGAGAGAAAATTGATTCTAAAGCCATTTGTGAAATGGCGTTTTACCTGGGCTCTCTTTTTGCATCCCTCAATGCCCGTGAGTGTTTTGAGATAAGCGACGTAGTAAGGGAATTTTCTCACTTGAAGCTTCATATTGATGCGCTCGACCTGTCTCGTGTTTCTCAGCTGTGTTTTGGCATGAAAGACTTGCGCATGCAGCATTCTGAATGGTGCGACATGGTTTCATCGTACCTGCTGCAAGACTTTGAGTTCTTTTGTGACCGCCGTAGCCGGGAGGTAATGACAGTTGTTTCCTGTTTTGGTGTACTGGGCTACCAGGCATCGAGTCTGTTTGAAAAGCTTGGAGTAGCACTTGACAGTGGTTTGATGAATCGACTCTCATTCCAGCAAAAGGTTGAGGCACTTGCAGTGTGCGCATTAAATAATGTTTTCCCTCCTCTTGCATTGGCAGATTTGTTTACAGAAGTGTGTTCATGGAGTGAGGAAAAGCACAAACCAGAAAAATGGGTTGGACAGTTACTGCTTCAATTGTCCACTCTTGTATCAAGTAGAGGTGAAGAGTTGTTGACAGTACCAGAGCTGGCATGGCCAATGGTGTCTACTTTTGTTGAGGAGGCACGAAGTAGTTCTTTACCATGCGAAGTCCATACTAGCCTTAACCAGCTGGAGGAATTACTTGGGAAAAATGTTTTGTGTCGGCGTTTAATCACTGGCCGTGGGCATTTTGTTGTTGCTGGCTTTTACCTTGGTGCGGATGGCTGGCCTGTATCTTGGAAGTGGCTACACGGTGCAGCAAAGTATTCAATAAACCAGCTTCATCGAAGTGAACTGCAGCCGGTGGCAGTCCTTGCTCAACCACATTCTGACTTCTTGTTTGAGTCGAGCCAGCCAGTTGGACGTCTATTATTGCAAGAGCGTTGTCTGCAAGCATGTGGGTGGCTAACTGTGGTGTTGCCTGTACACCACTTGGATGCTGCATCTGACAAACATAAGTTTATTGAAGTAGCCTTGAAGAATGCTCTATGTTAAAATGATTTTCCTTATAAAAGCGTTTATATGATGAAAAAGTTAGTGAACTGGATTTATCGCATGAGAAGTAGACATGTGAAAGCTTATAGCACTGTTGGAAGAAATTAAGATTACTATGGTCTGCTGGAAACCAAACTGTTTAATGCTGCATGTGGACTTTAATTGATCCGTGATGTAGTAGTACAGAAAACGATATTCTTTCGATGCAAAAGCACAGATTAGTAAATAACTACCGGTATATCCCTACTCATGCAGTCCACCTTTTTAAGCTTTGAACTCAAGGCCCAGCCCAAATCGGTGGTCAGTAAAATTGCCACCAGCTTTGCAGTCAAAATTTGCTGACACGGTGGCCTGTACATTGTCGCTCATTTTCTGCCCATAAGAGAGACAAACGCGAGCCTGATCATCAAGCTTGCCTTTCCAAAATGAGGTTTTGTCGATCTGATGACGCAGGGCTATCGCCATGTGCGTTGACGGTGATTGAAAACTCCACCCACACAAAACACCCCACTGCAAATCCGGCGAGATTCGGTGAAAGACCGACGCGGTACACTGCGTACCGTTTTTAAGGCGGCCGCACACTGTGAAATCGCTACCCTCATACGCAACTCCTATTGTGCCCTCCGATCGGCGGCGGATGATTGCGTTGAAAATACCATTCGCTCCAACGAGCACATTCCCGAAGCGTAAAGCGAGAGAGCCACGGGCTCCAAGTCCACCGTCAGACTGCAATAACGCGAACAATCTTCTACGCTCAAGAGACAAACTCGCGAGAACAGTTGTTTCACTCACTGTTGACGGAGAAAACGTTGTCTCCACCTCAACAGCTAAACCTCTCAGATAGCATTTATCTAGTCTGATCTGTGAAGACAGAAGACCGTTTACATTCCAAGTCTCCTTCACAGAGAGGCCATGGTTAGAGCACATCAAGCTCGTTCCTAAGCTGCCAGACGTCTTTACACTACCTTTCTCATCGTGGGTGGCAGTGGCTTCAACAGCGAATTCCACGCCGTTGTTGGCCCTGCTATTCAGGGAAAAGTCCAACCGGCCGGCATAAAAATCTTCCTCAAACAGATCTGATGCGGACTTATCGAAGTCTGTAAAGTCAGGAGTAGACATCCTTGCAGCCTTCACGAATTAAAAACCTTCCAAGCGACCGTTTTTTCAAGGCATGCAACAGCTCGTTTTTTGAGCCCTGTAGCTGGTTATAGCTATTTCAAATGGTCAAGTCACTGGTGTCCGTCTAGTGACCTACAGCAGTCTACCTCTCGACCAACGATCGCGACTCAACGGCCGGGTTTCTGGACTAACCGCTATCTACCCAGTTCAGCAGATAAGAGATGCCAGCAGATGCCTGGTAGTAGTTGGCTGTATTGTACATGTAGATGGCGTGATGATCCATGTGATCTGGGCTAGGGGCGCGGGTCTGCGCGGGCCCGCTGCAGTTGATGCCATTGCTGCATCAGATCAGTAGAACATGTAGACATGTTACTATTGTTAGACCTTGTTAGACCAGTTTGTTAGACCTACTTTTTTGTAGGCCAGGCTAGAGCGGCTAGAGCACGATTTTCTTGCAATCTGATTGAGCGTTGTGACGTTACTATAGCAAAACCTGTAGTTCATGTACATGTACAGGCTTTGCCATAGTGACGTCACAACTGGGTTGAGCCACGTTAATGCATTCTTCGTCTTGATCGAACAATCGCACTAGTCGGACGTTGACTGTTGCTATCATACATACATGGCTTTTTATACCTTGTCTTTTTACATGTCTACGTGTCCGGCAAACTAGTAGATTTTTTTTATGTGTAGAACTTGAGCCGTCATTGTGATTGACGAACTGCCTGCCAAGTCTTGCCTAGCTCAGGCTGTAGCTTTCTGTGGCACTCCAGCTATTTTTTTTTTCGCTCAAGTAGTCTTTTTCTATCTCTGGTCATTCGCAATCCTCAAGTTTTCTTACGAAAGGCCATTCCCACTTCTGCACCATTATGGTTCTCATTGATGTACAACAAGCTGATGGATTAGGTCGGGCATTGTCGTCCAGGTAAAATAAAACACATCTAGTGTGGGCAAATAATTCTACGGCTTTTGTGCCTGGGCTGAGACTGCTTGTCTTTTATTTCCCCTTGTCAGTGGAGTCGCGGTAATCCATTTTTGGGCTCCGTGGTCCCAGCCATCAGTTGATATGAATACTGTCTTGGAAGCTCTGGATGCTGAGTATCCGAAAGTCTCGTTTATTAAGGTTGGCTGAATTCTGATCGTGTCATCGCATTTTCATCCTTACATGGACATAAAACATCCAGGAATCTATGTAGTTGTCACATACGTCAAGTGGCCCAGGGCGAGCGAATGCTCCTCATTGATTGACTGTTGAAAAACATCACTGATGCCAGTTGTTCGATAGAATCATACAGGCCGTAGCCATTCCATGCGAAAAAACAGCTCATCAAAAAAACAGAAAGTTCTGTTATTGGCCAATTCATGCCAAAAAAAAGCAGCTCATGGGAAGAACAGAAGTTCTGATATCAGAGAAAGTAGGGATGAAAGGAATAGCTTGAAAACTCTGTTGAATGTTCTAGAACTTATCAAACTGGCAACGCTGAAATATATATTCTGTTGACGTAAACAGTATACCGATGGTACTACATGTAGATACATGCTGATACTGACAGTATACGAAGGAACATATGGCAGAGTTAAGCTGAGGAGGCAGTGGGTGATGTGAAGGAGCATACCATATTTGTTGTGAAGACAAGCCTTAGTTCACACTCGCTAAATCAAACCGTGCTGATAAAGCAGCGCATTGAACAGCAGCCACTGTAGAACCAAAAGGTAACACTACGATGATGTTTCGTTGGTAGATGTACAACAAAGCACCATGAGGTATTCTGGTTGACCAGGGACCTATTGTATGCCTGTTGTGGTGACTTTCACATTTGCTCGGTTGCTCATGAATACTAGTATAGTGTGGGCTACAGTGTCTTCAGATCATTATCTGTATGATGGAGGTGGCTCATTGTCATTTCAATGACATGCAGGAATACACTCCAATGCAGTTGCATATGAACTATGAGCTGGAGCTGCAAGCCAATATATATTTACAATACATGTTTACTATTGTATTGCCATTTTCAAATATTTGATGTCGGATAATTTTGAATTTTGTCAAATATTCTGATCCAGAGGCACAAGGAATGATCATTGGAATATTTGACATATTATTTGTTCCATCCCTGTGAGAAAGTGTGGCTTTTACACTTTAGGTTTACCATCGTTGTCTTACAGAGTCATTAATGTGTCTGGCCATACAGGATGTCTTGTTGTCACAGCAGCAAGAAATCCATACGCAAAAGGCCGTACATGTACACCATGTCTGTATGATGTGTAATTGTTGTGTTGGCCAGTTACCCCACTGTGGCTGTGTGAATGGTTTTGTGAAATTCATCAATTTTAATGAGTGGATCGTTTTTAGTGTTTGTCAAGTCTCTTACTGATGCAGTCTGTTTCAAACATTCAGGTGTTGTTTCCCTTCTTCTAAATCAGAGAAAGTCTTTTGGCTTTTTGCTCAAAGAGACATCTAAAAGGCATTGTTAGAACTTGGTCATGCCAGAAAGCCAGCAAATTCTTAACCTTTTCTTGCACAATGTCTATAATGCTGCTTCCAGTGGCACCATAATGATAATGCAGAAGTGAAAAGACCTGTGCGTTTTATATTGATGAGTAGCATGTCACACACACCACTGTTTGCTTATGTGTCAAATGGTTGGATCGTTTTGTGCTGACCAGCTCGAAGCCGAGGCCTTCCCCGATGTTTCTGAGCGTTACAGCATCTCAGCTGTGCCTACCTTTGTCTTTGTCAAGGTAATAATTTTTGCCTTTACATTCAGCTATTGGTGTTCAGTCTCAAGAAATGTCCATAATTATAGTTTGGACTTCAAATGCAGATGACTAATGTTTAGCTTAAACAGTTTTGATTTTTCATTACTTTGAAGTTGGATGGAAGCATCTAGAAAGAAATGTTTCATCAGTTTGTGTTGGACAGCAACAATATCCTCATTCAGGAAGGTAGTACATGTGTGGACATTTTTGGGAGTTGTACTCTTGAGCTCAGGTGCTATCTCTAGTTTGAGTGAGATGGTCGGCTGTGTTTCATGTTTAATTGTGTGCAGAGTGGTCAGGTGACAGAACGTTTGAATGGCGCTAATGCTCCTGAGCTTAGACGAATAGTTGGTCAACTTTCGACAAGTTTGGTTGCAACAGCATCACCTGCACCAGCAGTACCTGGCGAGGTGTGTTCAGTTTTGACGTAGTTGCTGATGGTTCACTATTATTATGTGATGTGCAGAGATCATTTCAGGTGTTTGCTTGGTGTGGCAAGATCACCACTATCGCAGCACCACAATAGCAGATGTTTTTTTTGTTAATGTTGTAACCAACTGCATGGCCTGCAGCAAACTTGACATGACAGCTGGAGTAGATCTCTTTGAGAATCTTACAGTTAGTATCAGAGGCTTTGGGCTGTTCTTTGTCAAGGGTATAACGTGATCTTGCCAAGAGTGATTTTCATCATTTGATGAAACTATTCATTTGCTTTGCAGGATTTGAACACACGCCTCAAGCGTCTAGTGAGCAGTAATCCTGTTGTGTTGTTTATGAAGGGAACAGCAGATGAGCCTCGTTGTGGTTAGTGTATTCTTTCGCGTAGTCATGCAGTTTTGCTGTTTGGTGTGGTCTTGTGTGTGCTGTTTGCTGTGTATATATGCAGACTGTGTGTCCTAATTACTTGTAGAAAATTTTATAGAGGTGTATGGCATAGTTTTTGCCCTGCCTGGAATGACTTCATTGTTGTTTAATGTAAACTAAATAATGTTTTTATAATTTGCTGTTCTCTGTGGAGTAAATAAGTAAGGGTCTGCTTCTGACTTTGGACTTGGTTTGGTGGTTGTCAGGCTTTAGTCGCCAGGCCGTCGCTTTGCTTCGAGAACACAAGTGCCCTTTCTCAACGTTCAACATTCTCACTGATGATGATGTTAGACAAGGTATGTTTCTTCTGATGCTCTCTTCTCTGTAGTTATGGTTGCATACTAGTAAGTAGGCTGGACAGGCTAAATTCAATATTTACATTTGAGTGATTCCTTCAGAAGCTGACTGTCATCACTAACAAGTTACCGTCCTACATGCTTCAGTGTCTTTGCAGTGAAGTTGTCTTGGGGTGGGAACAGATGGCATTATTGTGTTTCTTCTGTTCTAGGACTGAAGAAATTTTCTGACTGGCCCACGTACCCTCAATTGTATGTTAATGGAGAGTTTGCTGGAGGCTTGGACGTGCTCAAGGTGTGTGTGTGTATCTATGTATCTGTGTCTGTGTCAGCGCATGGGCATGCATGCACATGTCTGTGTGTGTAGTGTGAAATATCATTGTTACTGTCTTGATCCTGGCTTGTCTCAATGGTCATGATCATGGATTGAACAACTTTCTCTGGTTGGATCTTTTTAGGAAATGGACAAGAGTGGAGAGCTGGCTCAGCTGCTTCCCAAAGTTCAGTTGCTAGAAGATCGGTAAAGGCTTTTTGGAAAGTTACTTTCTTGTAGTTTGTTGTGAGGTTTTGTTCCATTGTACCTTCTGTACAGTTTGTTGCTTTTGTCTCTTCCTTTTTGTCCCTCTCTTCCCCTCTTTGCTGCCTCCTTGCCTCCCTTTCTTCCTTGGTCTGGATATTCAAGCCAGTGAGCTTGTTTATTTAAGAACACATTTAACCTTGCTGCAGGTGTGATGTACAGTTTGTGAATGTGTGTGTGTTTTCTACAGGCTCAAGGAGTTAGTAAAGAAAGCTCCTGTCATGCTCTTCATGAAGGGATCACCTGATGTAAGTGATGTACAGCTCTGTTCACTCTTTTTCTCTTTTGCCTTCTTTCTCTCTGGCCTCCCTCGGTGTCTTTAAGACACCCCCCCTCTGTCACAGTTCGTTTGATGGGTTTTTAGTGAACTTAATGTAGACTGTGTGTTAATTTTCTTTTTATGTTAAGGCACCACGGTGTGGATTCAGTCGAACTATTACACAGCTGCTAAGTGATTCAGGGTAAGCCTTTAAAGTGATCTGACATATTTTTTTCAGAGTTTGCTGCTCTGAGAGTTGGACATAATAAACATGTAATTCTCCCTTCAGGCTGTTTGGTCTGGCAGGGAAATTCCCATTGGTTTCTCAGGACAGCTACTTGAAAACATGTTACAGTTGAAAAATGGGTTCCAGGTGGAAATCAAACGATCTGTATTAACGTTTTGTCAGCTGTATGTGGGGATTAACTGAGGCAAAATGAACCATGTAGTTTGTCCAGCTAAGACATAGACCATAAGGTAAATAGCATGAAATATCCTGCCATGCAGCCAGAGGATACAAAGTCAGGCCTACACTAGTGGCCCGTGCATCACAAAGTTGTCTGTTTCTGCCTGCTGAAAAGTTCCACCAGGAAGGGAAATGCTTTTAAGCAACAAGTTTGACTGTAGCAAACAGTCATAGGCTGGGTGATGCAAGATGAGCTAAAAAAAAACAGCCAGAATTTCTCTGGGTGCCAAAGGGTGAAGGGTTCTTTCACATGGTAAAGCACACACCATTCGTCATGCGAGAAAAAGGACAAATCAGCAATAGTTTTAAGTTTGGACAATGCCGCCTGTTGGAGACGATTTGAGTTAGGTGTTTGCTATCAGTAACTCGAAAATGGTCAATGCAGACTATTTGAGGGGCCACACCACCCTTAATTAATTATTGTTGGTATCCACACCAGTAGCTATCACATTGTTGCCATAATCAGCAATCATTTGCTGCTACGTACATGCAAATTTGTTGGATGGGGAGTAAGTAGTCTGCCTGTGCGTGCTGTGACTGTTTTGTTACTCTCACCTGTCTTTTGAGGCTATTCATTTTTTTGTGTTTTCTGTACAGGATAAAGTTCAATTTCTTTGATATACTCCAGGATGAGGAAGTAAGTCCAGACCTGCATGATTAATTTTTGTTTGTGTCCCAAGTGTGTGTGTGTGTGCACATGCATAGTCAGTATGTATTTGCAGGAAAATTTAAAGAGAGATGCTCTAAACAGTAGGAAGTAATTTGTGGTGATTTCCATTTTCTTAACAGGTACGGCAAGGGCTTAAAAAGTTCTCTGACTGGCCAACATATCCACAGTTGTATGCCCAAGGAGAACTTGTTGGTGGTCTAGACATTGTGAAGGTAGGCCGTTGCTTTCTGAGACCTCTTTGACCATTTGTGGCTGCATTGCATTGGGCATCATACCAAATTTCAACATCCTAATGTGCTGCTAGGACTTTCATTGTTCTGCCTTTTGTGATCTTTCTCAATGTTGTAAAGCATTGGTGCATTATCAGGTATGGGAGAACACCACTTCTTTCTGTGGCTGGCAAATTTGTGATACATGTAGAAATTAAATTGTTAAATGACAGATCCCTTTCTAGTGATGTAGGTGTCTTTCAGGTTCTGTGACAAAGCAGTGGAGCCACCAGCAATCACTTATTAATGTGGGAATTGTGTTTAGCTCTAGGCAGTTTTAAGCTTCAAGGGCATTGAAAATTTGAGATAGAAGGGAAAGTGAGATCAACAATTTGTTGTGCTATGGCATAACTGTAGCTGTATTCACATAGCCAATCTTCTCTCTGTTGTCAGGAAATGATTGCAAGTGGTGAGTTGCAGAAAATGGCAACCACTTCCAGTTGATCACCATAAACAACATACTAATGAATGCCTTACATAGTGACTTTGCTAATCTGTGCATTTTCTCTATTCTCTCTCTCTCTCTCTCTCTCTCT
>JAOWAW010131103.1:0-2500 GCA_028565695.1 Nicola tetela
TCCCCGTCCCCCTCCCCCGCCACAATGAATCACGAAACAAAAATGTAGATGTAGTTATTGGTAACTTACATACAGAAAAAGTTCTAAATACATGCAATCAAAAGTCTGCGAGCATTTGTTCAGAATGTGACGCTATGAGCGTCCTCAACAGGGACTGGAGGGATTATACTCGACTTGCGCACCTTTCCTGCCATGAAAACAAACAGAAGTGCACGGCAAAGTACACTGTCTAGGTTTGCTATAGAACTTAACCAAATGATTTGCAGAGCATGATGATCAAAGATCTTCGCCTTTTACTCGCAACAGAGCTCAATGCACATGATTCCTGCCGATGCACGCTGAAACAGAAAGTTTGTTGAAACCACATAACCATGCGAGGTAACGTTTGTGCCTTTTTAGAGCCTGAGCCAAGAACTAGCTAGCGCTAGCATTGCAAAAAAACAGCTGTGAATCATGTTTTGAAGGAAGTGTCAAGAAAGTCCTTGACTCGTTGAAAACACTGTCCTTCATTATTGCTTGGGCATGCCTGCCCACGATTATCGCCAAAACCTCATTATCGCACTAAGCTATCGATACGATTAATCATTACACTACTAATCCCAACCATTGCAAACAGTTGCAGGACAAGGTTCATGATTGGCTGGCATGTTTTGTATTCACATCGCTCTGTGCAATTCACTTGCCACATCTCATGTGACATCATATTCAGATGCTCACTCCATGAATACTGGCCAGAGCTGGCAAATTGAAAGCGCTTACGAGGTGCATTCAAGGTGACTCAACCCAGATGTGACGTCACTACGGCAGAACCCACAGCAGGCATACGGCATCTATGTTCATGAATAGGCCTTGCCTTTGTGACATCACAATTTGGTTGAGCCACCTTAAGCAGAAAAACTGGTGACGGTTACAACCCACGTTTTCTTTTGACGGAAAGACACAGGAAAACAGCACTAACTTCGAGAATGCCATGGAAAGAGAAGAAGAAACTTCCTTTGCTCATGATCAAGAGCCCCTTCTGAAAGCACCTGGATTTGCTAGAGTCTCGGAAGATGAAATAGCTGCACTGACCTGAGATCACATTCTACAAGCAACTCATCCAGCAACCAAAAACGACTACATATTATTGACATATACCTCTCTGATAAAGTTTTGAGTTTTCTGCAATGCTGAGCAAAGACCTTGTTGGTATTTTCAAAAAGCTTGACACTGAATTTAGACAACAGAACAGTGAGTTGTACAGCCAGTCAAGTCCTCTTGGCTGCCATACAGCTCAGTCAGATGCAGCTTCTCTTCCAGATCTCTCTTCCTTTCTTGTCTTGTACTAAAGGAAAGACATGAGCAAAAGTTGTGTGATGCCGGCACCAAATTCTACCCAAGACAACTATACGCATTGATTGTATGTGAGGTACTTCCAAACCACTCATAGTCCGGCAATACTGCTGTTGATACTACCCTGTGCCGCTGTGTGGCTTGGAGTGGTATTCTGTGGTCTTACCCTTGTACCCAGGTAGGGAATCTATACGTGCTGCAAACCAGTAACCAGTCAGCAGACTATCTGCATGATTGTTGGACTGATTGTTTGCATGATTGTCAGACTGATCATTTACCTTTGAGTCATTTTTGCTAGACTAACAAGCTCCATTTACCCCGTGACCAGCAAGCCACCCTTTTGCTTCATATTGATCAACCAAGAGAAAGACTAAGAAAGTGGGAGAGACAGAGAGAGAAAGAAAGACCTGAGAGAGAAAAAATAACAGAGGGGAGACACACAGTGGAATGGAGGTACGCATTTAAAACAATTGGTGGTAAATAATGCAACATTCACAGCTTAACTTTCAAGGAATTGAAAACAAGTGGCAAGCTAGCAGCTTACCTTGGAAGTAGTCTGATTTGCCATCCATGAAAATATAGTTCATGACAAGGACACTAATAATGGGAAAAGACACAACAAGAACCTGATGTAATCACTGCTGGCTACATCGACAAACACACACACACACAATTTAGACAGTTATTTTATTACATACACCCATTTTCCACATCAGTTGGTCATTTATTTCCACTCAACGTACTTCAACAAGACAGCAGTAGCATAACAACTGCCAACTCTTACTGGAGTTAAATCCTTAGGGCCCAGAAGGGTAATACATGCCACAAACCTGAAGGGCAGCTTGCAGCAATTCTGACTACTGCAGGAGTGAGCAATGGATAGTGTTTTACTTAAAATTTAGCACAGAAGAGAAAGAGACCTACTGCAAACCATCCTCAAAGAACTTCATGACAAACAGTTCTAGAGTAGCCAAAGATCACATCTGATGTTTAGTTTCCCAATGCATATGGTTGTGAGTTCCAGGGCACTGGTCTGATAGACAACATCAAGGCACTGTGAGTTGTTATAAACCCAAACAACACAACTGGGTTACCCACAGCACAAGTTCACATGATGCTCGCAGTTTGCCCTCCAACTCACCCAAACATCACCGACCAGAGCTGTGTG
>JAOWAW010131103.1:7500-11538 GCA_028565695.1 Nicola tetela
ACACTTACCGGAATGAGCAGCATGGTGGCCAGGAGAGTTCCTATGAGCAAAAAAATAAACCTTTTCTCCCAGAACTAGTTTCAACAAAATGCATTCCCATCCTCACCACAAACAGTCATTTCTCCCACCTCTCACCCCCGCTCTTTCGAACATCAAAAGTCTATGACAAAATTACTGCACGCATTTCAAAGTTCAGAAAGCACTAATAGGCTGTTGTAGTGTTACACACTGCATGGAAGGCATCGAAGCAATCGTTCTGGTATTCACCTTGGAGTATCACTTTCTGACT
Organism: Nicola tetela; assembly: GCA_028565695.1. Lineage (NCBI taxonomy): Eukaryota > Metazoa > Porifera > Calcarea > Clathrinida > Clathrinidae > Nicola > Nicola tetela. The sequence continues at coordinate 7,790 of JAOWAW010131103.1, forward strand.
TGATGACAAGATGGATATTTTTACAAATGGAAATTAAACTATGGCATAAAGTTTGCTTGCCAAAAAAAATGAAAAACAATATACCTATTAAAAATTGACTGATTACATGTTGCAACCTTGCATGGACCTCTATTGCTTTTCAACTATTTCAGTTTGCTGTATTGCTGCTAAGTGTATGGGAAACTAAAAATATTGTTTTCATTACATATGATACAACTCCAAATTGCATGGGCCCAGAGCGCTCACCTGTGAGGGCAGATTTGACCAGGTCTTCGTAGCACTCGCTCGACGCACCACGGTGTCCCTTCAGCAGCATCGAAACGTAGAGGGTCAGTTCAACTATAGAGCCAAACGTCGCATTGAGCACGGCGCCAACAGCGTATGTGCTTTGTGCCGCAATGCTTGTGATCGCAAGACCAATGTAGTATGCCAGAGGAATGATAGAGACAAGTGCAACTCCAAATTTCTGGCAACAGAAGAGAACAGAAAGAAAATTATCACATCTCAAACAGCAAAGGCTAAACTGCCAGTACAGAGTAATCAGTTCAAGATCTATTACTGCAGAAAATAGAGCTACAAAGAGATTGTACAGTCAGAGTACAGAGGAAAAGAAAGTTTCATTATTATGAAAACCTGTTTGATTTGTGCGAATAGACTTCACCCTTGATCTAATATGAGGATCAGACACAGATACAAGCAGCAGAATTAAAATTTAACTTTCAGGAAAGAAACACCACACACTTTAAGTTGCTGAACAGAGCTCTACTCAAAGAAAAATTCCCAATTCCACAGCTCAATACCCAAGAGTCAGCCATCTGATTAACCTAAGGGCATAACTGGTCGGGAAAAGTTTGCATATTCTAAAGATGTAGTCGGTCAGGATTTTCAGATGAAGCCACCCTCCGTGCAGATAATCCACAATAGGGTTTAGTGCTGTGGTTTAAATGAACCTCTGGACAAATCTACTGCTGTACTATTTAACTTAAGGAATAATATGCTGTACAAGGAGTGCTGTCCAACATATCAAATAAAAGAATTTTATCATGATCCCTCACCGTGGAATCGCTTGTATATTTGTTGTCCGTATCAACGTAGCCAGTCACCAGAGACAAAACGACAAATGGAAGAAGATCTAAAAAGAGTCCTGTTAAGGAAGCTGTTGTTCACATCTCACACTGTACCATCTCTGTTGTTTAAACAGAGTCAATGCGAGTAAGAAGAAGCAGGGACACAGAGCTAAAGGAGAAAACATGGTGAAACGTGAAAAAGCAAATAAACAAGAGCACTGCTAAGGACAAAGGTAACTCAACAAGAACACATCACCACAGCCAACTTGATGACATCACTATCAACTATCCTGACATCATCATCAACCATGATGACATCATCAAGCATGATAACACTACCACAAACTTGCACCAAGCACGATGACATGACCATTATCATCCACATGATAACATAACCATCACCGTAAACTACATGTGCAATGACATCACCATCAGCAACGGTGACATCACCACTGCCATCATCAGCAAAAATAACAACACCAGCGGTCACAACGAAAAGCAAAACATAAAAACCACAGCCTTTAACCCAGCAGCATAAGGAAAAGCACACCATCGAACCAAGGGAAGAAAACGCACAAGGGCAGTTGAGTACAGTCTGGTGAAAGGATACTAACAAGCACAACATTCATTCCGTCAACGGTATACTTGTAAAAGTACAAGTTGACAGCCTCATAAATACACAACCGAACCTCTGACTCGCGCTTGAAAAAGTGTGGAGTCTGCAGGAAAAAATAAACAAGGAATAGAGAAAAATATACGACTTGAGAGAGCCTGACTGGGTAGTCATGACATAAACAGAAATTCCCAGCATACCAGTCACAAGAAATTTTTGAGGAATTGAGTGAAACCTGCGAAAGACAACTCATCGCAGAGAAGATTCTGTCACAGCGCACACAACTTAATGTACTGACAATAATTCACCTGCTACATTTCTCCCTAGCATCTACAGTGTTACAGTACAAACGCAAGCATTACAAACAGATGGTCAGTGTTGTCATGGGATCTCTGGTATCACCAGTTATAGCTGACATATTCATGGAAGACCTTGGACACAAAGTGCTTGCAACCCATGTGTTGGTACAGCGTGTTTGGTACAGATTCATGGATAACATCACCTCTGCGGTGAAGAAGGCCAGTGTCTAGGTGCTTCTTAATGTTAAACATCTACATGACCAATAAAACTGCATTCAGTTCAACATGGAAGATGGAGAGTAGTGCCTCCCTACCTTTCATGGATGTTAGGTTCACACGTCATCCACAAGGTGAGCTCATCAGGGAGGTATATCAGAAGCAAACACACACTAATCGCTACGTGCAATTTGGTCGGCATCATCCCAAGTCAGTGAAGTCTGGGGTTGTTGCATGCCTTGCAAAGTGTGCGATAAAAGTCAGCGGTAGTCAGTCAGCATGAGATGCTGAGCTCAGTTGTGTAAAGAAGGTCATGAAAGGGAAATAGGTATCCAGAGACGTTTGTTGAAAAGGCGGTAAGCGCGTTGAATTGGTTGCACAGCAGGAGCTAGGTGTGCATTTTTTGCCCCAAATACACCTAAGGTCCTTTATGCAGCTGAAGACGTACTTCCTACAGATTAAGCAACCAACACTGTAGGTTCCGTGAAATGTCAGGGAGTATGTAGGGGAAACAATGTGTGCAGTGAATGTCTGTCACAAGTAACACAATGATCTGATTCGCCTTGGACATTGCTTAAAGTCAGCCATTGCCGGGCATGTCCAAAACCAGTCAACACCACCTGAGATGGACTGGTCCACTTCGAGTGTGATCGATTGTACATGCAAGGAGTGCAAGCTTAGGGAAGCATTTCACATTTACAAGCACAAACCAGAATTGAATCGTGATAATGGTGTTGAGTGAAGCGCAATTTGGAATGCTGTTCTTTAGATCAGTGTTGGCTTTTATATAGCTGTCTTGTGGGTTGCATGTGGTTGCGTGCTTATTTCTTACGTAGTCTTCGAGCCATCAGGGATGCTCCTTGAGGGCGACACAGGCCAGGGAGCCACTTGGACCGTCAGTAAGAGCATAGGTCACTGTTCTCCCAAACTGTAAAGCCTCAGAACACACACTGATTTCGATAGCATATGCCTTATATCTACGCTCACATACACACAGCATGTGATATACACTAGATTTTGCACTGTGTAGAGTGTACTAGATTGAAGTACCAACACCTGTATTCTATTGTCTTTTTGCCAGAGGTATTTCTGGTGAGATGTCTCATGAGAAAGGTTTCTTGCCATCGGTGTGCTGGGAACAAAAATATGTTGAAGCTGAAGAGAAAAAAATACATTTCAAAAAATGATGATCTATGTCTTTTTAACATTTGCCTTCTCACCAAAGTGGAAGCAGATTGTCAGAGCATGTTATGGACTACAATTTCAAACAGTTTTAGCAGATACTATGCCTGGAAAAAAAACAGAAAAACAGTAAAACCTGTACACCACATGGCAAGCAGAAAACACAAATGACTTTCACTTTCTCCACTCAATTGGGGGCTACAGCATGCTGTAATTGTTGGGATACAACCGCATTTTTAATGCAAAAATTTCCCCAAAATATTACCCAGTGGTTTATACACCAAAGGCACTACACAATAATGTTAAATATGACTATTTGGCGTATGAAGGGGAAAAAACTGGGTGGGGGGGGGGGGGGGGGCACCTTTTACA
>JAOWAW010131136.1:0-11535 GCA_028565695.1 Nicola tetela
TTCTGTACTACATCGGGATTGCCCCATCACCCCCCCCCCCCCCCCTTTTCTCTGCTACTTACTCAACGCTTTTCCGCAACGAATCTCAATCGTTTACAAATCAACGTCCACGTCTCGTTTTCTACTCATGTACGGGTCCGCGCAAGACCTCTAAGACTGGAATAAACCAGACGAGATTTCAGTACTACTTTGTCCGACAGTAGGTTTGTAGCTAAGTAACATAGAGTAAGCTCTCACGCCCAAGAACGCGGTGGGTCCGGCGGCAGGTTGGAAATGTTCTAAAAATAGAAACGCCAGCCATGTTCTTAAACTTGTACATGGAGGCAAACACATCACAGTGATACGAAAATGTTCTTACTCTAGGCTGGAATTTTCTAAATATTTCAGGCTGCATGATCTTCGGCGTACGAGTTTACTGTATTGGTTTGATTCAGCGCATTGGTGCGAGGTGAATACTTCGTTCTTCTCACTCGACGATTAAACAACAGTCAACTGTCAGAATAGGTTTTGTTGCTCTCTGATCTTCCCGCACAAGAAGCTGAAACTTGAGAAGACAAACTCAGCAACACACCACTTCCTGTCCTTTCTCGATATCTTGATAGCATTCAGCCAGTCATCATGAAAGTATTTAAGGTAATGCGCGTTGAAATAAAGATGCACCTGGTTTTCAGATCTATCTAAGAGCTGACATAAATGGCTATGGGAGAAGAATTCGGAACCGAAAAAATCTGCGCTTGCACACCGGCTTGTATCCCTCATATGTTCAAGTGGAAACCAGCTGTCCAACCAGTACAGTTCTACTTGAAGTAGTTAAAGCGTCACTATGGAAAACGTACCCATTGTTAAGGTGATTACCGCTGTGTAGGTTTCATACTTCAAGGCAGGTGGAGCGTAACGATCCGAGCATGTCACTTATTTCAATCGGTGACGGGACGTTTCTGATAGAAAGTGCTTACCTCGTTGCCGATAGTGGCCAGAGTAATCTGTTGGATACTTTTCTTTTTGCCTGCTCATGACGTCATCTTCAGAAATGGATAAGACTTTCGCAGAGAAAGGCAATGATCTGTTAAAAAATGTCCAGACCGAGACCCCACTAGAAATTTCTTTCGATGAATTGGCCTTCTCTTTTCTTATCGAAAGTTATAAGATCGCTTTGCCGCCTTTGAACGATGTGGTCATAGCCGCCGTCAAAGCAAGCAATCACCTCGATTGGGAAGAGAAGATATGCGCGTGTTTTTCAGACAAACTGAGAAAGCACGTAAAAGCAAGTCTGCAGAAAAGCCTCCAACTTGAAGACATTTTCGAGGTCTGTAAGGTAATCAGATACCACCTGAATGACGTCAGTGTATATATTGGAGGGTATCTACTGGACGCACGCGAAAAGGAAAGACTCTCCCTACAAGTACAAGGAGTAGAGACCGCCAGAAACTGGGCGTTTCACGGTGAATTTGTGTCTCTACCAGAAGTACATTCAAATCTCAACCTTCTGATTTCTACTCTAACAACTCTACGCTGTGCTGACGAGTACATCGTAAAGCTCCAGCAGTCTTCTGCCGACATCGAGAAGAAGTTCACAGCAAGCCGAGAATACAATGATAAGCACTTCTTCTGCGTGTCTACCGTATTGAGAACAATGCTGTATAGAGGTTTAGGAGAGTTTGAAAGAGAATTTTCTCACTATGTGCGATCACAGACTTCAGGTGTGAAAGGCAGTATGTCTAATGGGACTCAGAACAGGGAGTCTGATAGTTCTTTTTGTGATTTGATCAAATCTGTTACAAAGGAGCTCAATAAACCGAAAAAGGATCAAAAGTTTTCACCTAATCCTAAACGAGAAAGTCGGCAGGTACGTTTGAACTATCGAACACGTTGCGCCAACATTAGAAAGATAAGAAATAAATTCGCTCACAATCAAGAACTGACTAAGGATGAAGTGATCCGTGGACTTGATCACATTTGCGAACTCCTCGCAGCCTTTAGCTTAACTTATGAAAGAGCGACATCAGCTCTAAACAGTCTCACATGTCCTGAAATGAACCATGACAAACCAATCCTGTTAGAAACCACTGAAACAAACTTCAGAGGTGCTGATGAATCCAAGTATCAACATCGTATTCTTCGACCAAAAGTGTGCCATTTTGTAGGAAGAGAACAAGAATGTCTTTCAATCAAAGAAGTGCTAACATCCCAACCTTGGCACCCGGATCGGAGAAGAGTTGTTCTTCTGTTCGGAACGGCTGGGATTGGTAAAAGTTTCCTGACCACCAAAATAGCTTGTGATCTACAGAAGACGCACCCACAACAAAAATGGGTGTCTTGTTCCAGTGTGCGAGATATCCAGCACGGAGGGACGAATGAGCTTTCCAGTGGTGAAGTCTCTTTCCGCCACAAAGGAAGCCACTGCTTATTTGTACTGGACGACGTGTGTTTATCGACTGTTCAACCAGTTTCCAACTGGCTCTCGCACTCAAACAGTCACTCCGAAAGTTTCATTATCACTACGCGAAGTTCGGCAGTGAAAGACTTTCTGAAGCGACAAGTAAATCCCTTACATATACTTACTCTTTCACCATTTTCAATGGCCAACGTCGGTGAGCTTCTTGAGACGAAGACCAAATCAAAGGTCACTCCACAGTCTTTGGCTTTAGCCCGCAAAACAGCGCAATGTGTCTTAGGGAATTTACCGCTTTGTGTAAACATATTTTCCTCAGTTTTAGCGGCAAGCCTGAGGAAGAAACAGGACTCGGATTTGCATGTAAGTTCTTCTGTTAGCGAAAATTGTTCCTTTTGCGAGTGGAGAAAGATTGAGGACGAGTTTGGGGATCGTCTTCATGTTCGAGGTTTGAGTGGAATTTTGCAAATTGCTGAAAATTGTCTTGAAGATCGTCCACTGGTTCTGTTCGCTCTGGCTAAAGTCGTGGCTTGTAACAGTGAGAGGGTTCCCTGGCGGGTGTTGAAATGTATGCTGTATTCCGTTTCGAATCTGTCGCGCTCATTTATTCATGTTGAAGATGATCTAAAGGGCTTGTTTGCGGACCTTATTAGTATAGTGTCTTGGGTATTTTCACCAGAAGGTGACCTATTACTAAGTTATTGTCGGGATACGCTCGAAGAGCTTGGCTTAATCACGTGGGATGCGGAAACAGCTACAGTTGTCATTCATAGTCTAACCCTAAAAGGAGTGCGATGGATGCTTTTAAAGAATAATCTATTCATTGGCAAACTGCTTTCCATTGTCTCAAACAAGCCTCCAGGGGACATCACTCTTCAACTGCGTGCAGAGAGACTCTTCAACAGTGTTATGAGTTGTTTGTTTTTGCAAGTGCTTTTAAACGGACTAGAAACGCTTATTCTTTGCTCCCGAATTTTGATCCGGAAACGTGCTCTTTGTGAGTTTTCCAGTGCACTGTCGGTGTATGAGCTTCTTTGGGACCTTCTAGAAAGCCAAGCGTTTCGAAAGGGTGAGGTGTTTCCGAGACTGGAAGCGTTGAGGAGTGAGCTTTCTTTGAAATTTTGGTGTCTAATTGCCAGCTCTCTGATTAACTTCTCACTTACTGCTTATCTTAATGATCCGAGGTGCGATCACTGGAATGATCTTTATAAACTTTCGCCATTCTGTATCAGCGCTAACACGTTGCCGTGCATCCCGGTTGAATCTCCAGGTCCGGACAAACCGATTGCATTACTGAAACGACACAGGGAAATCGTCGCCTTCGATTCAGCGCCAGTTGATCATGATTACCACTACGTAAGCGCCTTTGAGAAGCTACTACAAGAAGGACCACACGCCAGAGACACGTACCTAAAGGAGGCTTCCCAAAAGTGTCCAAGGTTGTTAGATGAGCCTGCTCTGTCAGATCTCAGAACTGTCCTAGCTACATTGCGGAAAGCAAAGCAGAGGACTGCCGGATCAAGACACCAAATACTTGTCTCTGCATCGTGGGAGTTTAAATTGAGATTATGGCACATGTTGATTACTTTCCGAATTGAAAGCATATTCAAGGCTGATGGAAAACTTGATGAAACAACAACAGAAATTGCTAAATTGTTAATTGCAATTTGTCAACATAGGCAAGATCTGTGGCTGTTGGAAGCAAAAAGTTACAAAGCCATCACTTACCGACAGAGTTTAAGTTTATTGTATAACCACTGGGCCGGTTTTATCGACGAAGCGTGCAGGGAAGCAGACCTTTGGGAAAGTTTGAAACAACCCGGAAAGGCGCTTGGTGCAATGGCGAGATCTATTCCTATATCATTAAGGGAACTTCAGATCACTACACTTCTGGAGTATAATTTCTCTTCCAGTACCATATGGTTAGATGAATGGAGACAGAAGGTGCGTTACTACCTCAGACAAGTACGCTATTATACCTTGCCTGTGGGAAACCTTCTCCTTTTACAACAAATTTTCGAGAAATTTTCTCCTCTTCTGGAGGTGCTGGAGATAGAGACTCAGCATCGTCACAAGAAACCTTCTTATCCAAATGAAGAGAGCCACTGTGAAAAACGAACGAATTTTCTAAGTCACGTGAGAAACGCCCAAATTGTTTCTTGGAGGGGACTCACTGTGCTCTTCAATACATTCGACTTCAAGCAGGTACTCCAAATATTTCTACGCTACTTTCACATAATGCCGATGTTGTTCAACCATCTCTATCAAGAAAATTATCTCATAGTTTGTTTGGTCAAGTCCCTAATCCCACGTTTGTGTGCTCTGCTTGGCAAGCCGGTGGTTGTTCAAATGTGTAAAGAGTTGTCAGCTCTACATGAAAACACACAATTTCCACAAATCCATGATATCACTTACAAACTGATCAGTGAGATTGGCAGTTTGTCAAGAAACGAAGAGGCGGAAAACGTGTACAAGAATTTCACTCAAACTCAACAGGCTCTAAAGGAAAAGAATTATGTGGCAGCTCGTAAAGCTGGACTTCAGTGCTGGAGGGGATTAACTGTTTTGGAAAACTCGAGCTTTATGGGTGATTTCCTCGAGCTAAGTCCAATGTTAGTTTACCGGATGTTTCTTCGTGTAGCTGAGTGTTTACGTGATGTATACATTGCTGAAGAAAACCTTAAAGTAGTGCATTGGATTTGCTTGTTTCTTTTTAGGACTTCAAAAAGTCTCGAGCTACTCTTTCCTCTGGCCAAATATCACTATTTCTATATCGACTATCTGATACGCGCAGAACAAGTGTCAGAAGCGCTCGAGGAAGCACGTCTTCTCCAGAGTTACCTAACAGATAATTTCGGAGAAGACTATTTTGATTGGCTAGCAGACTCACCCGATGCTGCCGATCTTTGTGAGAAGTTAAAGGTGATGAACGAGATAGCAAAGTGATGGAGCCTATAATCTTACTCCAATGTGACCCCGTGAGAACAAGCACTGGAAGCGCGCTGGAGGAGAAAAGAGATTTGCGAGTAAACGTTGTGGAGTACTACCTGAATGTGTGCGCATGCGTGTCTGAGTAGTTAGCATAACAGTAAAGATTTTGTGTTAATTTGTGCGCATGCGCAGCTATGAGCCACTAAGAGAAACCGCACATCATGTTAATCAGAATAAATCCCCAAATTGTGAATCCGAAGATGTATCTAGCTAACGTGTAGGCAAATAAACTCATCAGAATATTCGTTGGTTTCAATCAATGTTACGCTTGCCTTCCTCTAAAACTAATTCTCCAAATTGAATATTCCGAGTATAAAGACTAGGCTGTGGCAAAAAAATAAGACCTTAAAACAAAACTGACAACAAATAAAGAGACTTTAAGAACTGCTCTCTTGTCTGATTTTTAGAATTGTGAAAGTGTAAGTCCAAGCAGTAATTAACCAAAATCGACTTACCAATCAATACAACGACAATCCCTCTTTGCACAGCATAGTCCCATACCTTTATGCCAGTTGCTAAAAATATTCGTATATTTTGTAAATTTTTCTTCAATGATATTTCCTTCTCTTTCTTTCCTTTTGTTCAAAGTCTTCTCTTTCGTTCGAAGGTAAAAAAGTATAACAGAGCGTTTTCGAGCTAAGCAATATCGACAAATTTCTGAATATACACAGAATTATCAACCGGTTATCTAGGAAATGCCGGTGAATATCATCATTTAGCATTTTCGATAGGGAGAGATGGGATTGGAGCTAATCAGTCCACTGGTGAATCTATGAAAAAGTAAGGTCATGTCAAATGAAAAACTGAAAAGTGCTGCCCGCGATTGTATCAGGCCTGAGAAAGTGCACTGCTCATTCGGAAATATTGAACTTAACGATTTAAGAAAACGCTCCAGTCCCAGTCCGGGAATTCCCAGAAATACCCCATACGCGTACAAACGAAACATGATATCCCGTCTTGTCGCAAGCAACGAATTGCAAAAGGTCTCCCACTATCAGCTCTGGGCCTGGCTTTCGGCTGTCGTGTACACCTTCAGCAACGCGTAACACTGTACAGCACTGTAAGCTCTCCTCCCTGACTGTTGTTCTGTGTCAAGGATTTCTGTGGCTGGTGTTCCTTCCTATCCCTGTCTCTCGTTCCCGTATCGTACTGACTGCCTTTGGATCACCCATCCGTTTTTCCACGGCATTTGCAAATGACCGCCAAAATACGCTCGCTGCTTCCGCATGTCTTACCTCAGACCGGACAGCATCCATAAATTATAGGTCCTGAGTTCGTGTTCCTGTAGTCAGCCGCAGTGAATGCACTCGCCATCTTCGCCTCTCTTACCAACGGCCATTTCGATCATCGAAAGTTCGTGCTCGGCCCGAAATTAAAACCAGTCTTCGAATGTTATAAAATCCCTGATCAGAATTATTTAACGATTGAGTTTGACTTGCTGTACACGACGTTTGCAGCATATCTGCGGGGGTTGGCATGCGCAATCTTAAGTGGCTTGGCAGATATCCGCGCATTTCACTGCTGCAAGACGGCTCGACTCTCGTCGATGTCTAAAACTCGTTCGCGTGAGAAGGGATTCATGTCGTAAGCCACAGAGTACCATGTCCTTCATTAGTTGGTCTGGAGTCGCGTTTCAAAGTTACATGTCCTTGCCATCACGTGTGCAGGTGTCTCATTTCAGCAATGATAAACTCTCAACCGTTCTAACTTTCTCTCCCTTTGTCAGCAATCTCTCCAAAGAGTGCGTCGATAATACGAGAAGTTTCTCTTTCCGACAAAGAGCTCAAAGAATCTTATCCCTATTGTTTGATCACTTGCCTTGTCAAATGGAACCCTGTTGAAAATGTCTCACCCTGTCATTTCATGGTCAAGGCAATCATAAAAAATTGCCGCTTTACACTACCTTGACTCTCTTCTTCGTTGACTCGCTACCTTACTTAGTCGCTAGAGTGCGGTCCGTCGGGCGTCCAATCGGCTCGTGGCAAGACCTTCCTATCCTTGGATTCATTTCCGCTAATAGCTGCGGTGGTGGGGTAATCTGCGAGCTCTTACCTGTTCTTTTTGGACGCTGCGCTTGTTGCAATTTGCAAGCTTCTATCATTGTTCAAAGGCACACACTGCTGATGTCATACACGATGGGTAATAGTCCGCTTTTCTTCTTCTGAAGTTCATGATCAGCTGACAATAGTATTAGTGACTTCGACGGCAACGCACGGTATGCTATATAATACAAATAAGAATCAACTGCAGCTGCTACGTATGCGAAGTGTTAATTACAGGTAATACGATACGGGTCTGTCGCAACTCACACAGCGTCATTGGGAATTGGACACCGGTTGCAGGCACGCCTTAACCGTTAATTTCCTCCTGTTACTCCTCGCTGACGAGGTATAGCCCAATGGCTGAATGAGTGTAATCCGTTCAGCCACAAGGCAGAGCTTCAAGGAGAGACGTTCGTACTTCGCATAAAGCGTCTTTCGCCACACATTGTGCCAAGTGTGATTAAAATTGGCTGCGACGGCGGGTTAGTGCCAAAGCGTCAAGAAGAAACGTTAGGAAAGTTATTTCATGTACGCTTTGAGGAGGAGGACGAGAAGTCTTAAGTCTAGGAACCACCACAGCTGGTAGCACGACTGAGGAGGAAAGTTTCTGAGAGTTGCTCAATGGACATTCGGTCATCACACAGCATACAGTCTGCAAGCACCACTGCTTCAAAGTTCTACCTTTTTCTGCTATGTTATCTCGAGAATGGAACGTTCTCCTACCACCCATGTTACAATACTCACTAGCGGACCATCCATCCGATCAGCATTATTGTGGCTATTTCCAAAGGACCGTTTTCCTCTTGGCTTAAACCGATCTCCTTCTCTATGATGAGCGAGTTGCAATGTCTTGTGCTTTGTCACTCTTGCTTTACACGGTTGCGTCATCTCCTACTTCTAGTTCCTTCTGCAAGTGTCCACCCTCTAATATTGAGCTCTCCTTTTTTTGTCTGTTTTCACGTTTGCATGCATGTACATGTTTCCTTCTATGTTTGTTAAATTTCGGTGAACAACCCACCAACAAAGCTAATTTTGCAAAGAAACCGGACGAGTTTTAATTTAAACATTAGAAGTTACAGAAACGCTACAAAAGAAGGTCGGAACAACAAGATGAAAAAGATCAATTTCAGTGACGTGCCCACATTGAATGCTTTTAAAGTTCTGTGATAGAACTAGATGCTTCAAAACCTGGTGGAAGGCTGTTCCATAGCTGTGCTATTCGATTTCATAAAGAACTGACACCAATTTCCTTTGAAAGTGCTGTACTGGTAAATTACCAGTTACTCTGTGTCGGCTTCGGTAACGCGGATTATGAATCTCACGTGCCTTCAGCATGCCCACCAGACAGTCGGCACCCATCTACTTCCTATCCCTGCGTTCTTCAGGATAACCTATAGATTAGCTACATGAGTTTCCTCCTGGGGCAATCTAGCCACAGAAACCCTATCAAATACCCGGGAACAAAATAATATTTACGTATACACTTCGACAGCACAGAAGTAGATCAGACTAAAGATGTGTGTTGACCGCTAGTTGGTCACTTGCGTTGTATGACTACGGCTCCTTACCGTTTGATACTAATCTTGCTCTCTCTTCTTCCGCCTCCTCGTTAAACTGCAAAAGAAACTACAAGAAGAAAACCCACCTACTTTTTCTGCTCCTGGTTGATTATTGGAGATGTTGTGCAGCTCCTAAATCTCTGACAAATCAGGGCCGGTTCGTAAACTCGGTTCGAAAATACATTGGATGCGAAATCAAAACGGTTGATGCGTTATTAAATCACGAACCGACAGAACTTGCTTCGTTAGAGTTTGGCTGCATGATTGTTTCCCGTTTGATTGTACTCTGTAAGCGCTTCGCTCGTCCGAGGTGAAGAAGAATGCGGGAAGTTCTAGACCTTTCATAGCAACATACTCGTCTCTGTTTCATCTAGAGATAAACTCTGCCAACTAAAGCAAGCCTTCGTTGGTGATAGCACCCGCATGATCGTACGCCGATAGTGAAAGGATAGGTGAACTGAGAGGTCTCGACTGTGCAAACCAGCCACCGAATTGGCCCAGGCGGACCCGACCTGTCTTCCATAACCGCACGTACGTCTATGCTCTTCTAAGGAACAGCGAAATAGATTCTTTCTACGCCTTTATACATTGCACATCATGATCAAGCTCGACCATGACAGGTTTCGCATGCGGAAGACGCGTAACGACAAAAGTAGGTCACTCGTTAACCAATGATCTTCCGATCGCCTAGCCTCTTGAATTTTCATGCATATATGATTCGCTGGCGATTCACTCGACTACTGATTCGTTTGTCACCAGCTCATCAGTGGCCAAACCTCTGTATAGCCGACAGTCCAGTTACAACTGACTGAGACCTTTAGCAAAAACAAAAAACGCCGGCTAATGTGGCCAGCGCCAGGCCACGATCAGCTGGTTTCAAGCTGTGTTCGGGACAAACATGTCATTGTTTGTAGAACAAGGGAGGAATACCCCACCAGAACAAAGGAGCTTTTAGTTGCAGATGAGTCACAAAACATTTCCATGTCCAGACTCCTTCCCCTCTAGAAATAAAAATGGAAATTAAAATTTCTTTGGACGAGTTCACCTTCGCTGTTCTCATCGATAGCTATGGGGTTGCTCTGCAACCATTGAGTGACTTGGTAATAGCTGCCGTCAAGGCAAGCAATCTCACCGATTGGAAAGAAAGGGTTTGCGCCTGCTTCTCAGACAGAATGAAACAACACGTAAAAGCGAACCTGCAGAACAGATGTTCTCTAAAAGACATTTTAGCCTTGTGTAACGTTATCAGATGTCGTGTGAATGACGTCAGAGTGTACATTGGAGGGAATTTACTGGACCCACGCGAAAAGGAAAGACTCTCCTTACAAGTACAAGCAGTAGAGACCGCCAGAAACTGGGCGTTTCACGGTGAGTTTGTGTCTCTACCAGAAATATATTCAAATCTAAGCCTTCTGATTTCTACTCTAACAACTCTACGCTGCGCTCTCGAGTACATCAAAATACTTCAGCACTTTTCTAGAGAAATCGAGAAGAAGTTAACAGCAAGACCCGACACTAAGAATTACTCCTTCTGCATGTTCACCGTATTGAGAACAATGCTGTATAGAGGTTTAGGAGAGTTTGAAAGAGAATTTTCTCAGTATGTGCAATCACAGACTTCAAGTGTGGGAGACGGAGTGCAAGAGAAAGAGGAAGAAAAAGGAAATGATTCGTTTCGTGATCTGATGACAGCCATCCGGGGAGAGCTCAGTAAGCCGAAAAAGGACCGAAACTATTCATTTAACCCTAAAAGAGACCGTCGTCAGGTAGGCTTGACTTATCCAAGGCGTTGCGCCAACATTTTGGCGATATAAAAACAAATTCGCTCCCAACCGAGAACTGACCAAGGATGAAGTGATCCATATGCTAGATGATCTTTGTGAACTTCTCGCAGCTGTTAGTTTGAGCTATGAGAGAGCAACGTCAGGTCTGAACAGTCTCACACAGCCTCAAATAAACAATGGTACTTCAATTTTATTACAAACTTCAGAATTCGAAAGTTACTGGAGTGGTGATGAGGCTCGGTATCAATTGAAACAGCGTATTCTTAGACCCGAGGTCGAGAATTTTGTAGGAAGAAAACAGGAATGTCATTTGATCAAAGAAGTACTGACATCCCAACCCTCGACCCTGGATCGGAGCAGTGTTGTTCTTATCCACGGAACGACAGGTATCGGGAAAAGTTACCTGGCCAATAAAATCGTGTGTGACCTACGCGAGGCATACCCAAAGCAAATATGGCTGTCTTGTTCCAGAGAGAAGGAAATACATGAGAAAAATCCCTCACACTCTGCGAGTGTCTTGTCCACCAAAGAAGAGCGGTGCTCTTCAAAGAAGAATATGAACCACTTTTCAGGTCGGGAATTTCCTTTATTTCCATTCCACAAGCAGCGTAGTAGATGCTTGTTTGTACTGGACGATGTGTGTTTATCGACTGCGCATGCAGTTTGCAGCTGGCTTTTTGAAAGCCGCCATTGCTTCATTATCACCACTCGAAGTTCTGCAGTTAAACATTTTCTCCGAAGACAACTTAAAACTATGCACGTAGTCA
>JAOWAW010131158.1:0-11533 GCA_028565695.1 Nicola tetela
AGAGAGAGAGAGAGAGAGAGAGAGAGAGAGAGCGCCGTTTAAAGCAAGGAAGTTGATACACAGCAAGGCGTGCCTTTATCAGCTGTGGTCAAGCCTGACCTGCTCAGTTGGTGGAAGAAAGTTCGCCGATTGTCCCATTTCATTAACCCGAGCGATGAACTTTCGATTGCAGAGCTGAATTTGGCCCCCGCAATGCTATTCCAGAACAAAAAACCCCATTCACTGTCAGCGTTCAAAATAGATGTCAAATTTCTAGAGTGCTATGCTCAAGCCTGAAGCTCCGGCAGTAATACACGCATCGTGTTTGGTTGGTTTCCGCTTTTTATTCTTGTGGCCAAGCTAGGGATTCAGTGAATTGTTCCACCTGTATTATTCGACTTACCAAAAGGTCGCTAACTTATGGCTTCGCATGTTCAAAAATCGATCGCTTATTGCAATTATTTCCCTTGGCGGTGTTGCAGAAGAATAATCTTGATCTGTTACTGCCTGTCTGTCTTACAATATCGACGTTTCTCTGTTCCCTGTTGACGAGCCCAGACTCGATCTCTTCTGATCACCGTCTTTCTCTTGTGGCAGTTTTTGTTTGATATGCAGTGCTAATGGCTTTGTTTTTTCTCTTTTCTCTTTAATAAAATTGTTTAAAGGGGCTTCTAGCTATAGGTAGGTAGCGGGCTTACTGGTGCGTTGAGTTAGTCCAGTGTCCATATCATTATGTATACCAGGAACACAGATCAATGCAATGCACACTCATGACAGCACCCCGTCAACCATAAGTGACATGAAACCGGGCCTTAAAGAAATTGAAATTTCACATCAATTTATATTTTCACCGTTCACAGACTGGATTTTGGGTCTGATAACATGTATTACATTTTTCCAAAACTTGCACAAATGACCATCTATTATCATGTTTTTAATTATGTCTGCAACATTGATGGCTGGTGGTTGTTATTGTACTACTACTGGCTATAGTCTGACATCTTCATTGATCTTTAAGTATTTTGTTTAGTAATTTTACCCTTTTACAGAAGTGCTCAAGATTTTGAAGCTTAAGACAAAAGAAGAAAGGGAACTGATCTGTAGAAGAACATGAAATCATGAGTCTGTTGGTCCGATTAGCGCAGGCTGCTATTTACTGTAACAATTTGTGCGTATGCTGACCTGATTGCATCCACGTTTCGTTTACCAGTTGCATGCTCCGGCGCTTAAAATACACTGGCAATCGAATACTCCAATATTTGCCTGAGTTGTGAAAAAAATTGACGTTGTTTAATTTTTTTCACAACTCAGGCAAATATCGGAGTATCCGATTGCCAGTGTCCCTGAGCACCTTGCTGAGGGCTTGAAATATTTGTAGGCTTCTATTTTCATAATGATCATGTATTCATATATGCCAGTCCCTATAACGCAGTCGGTCACTATATACGACCACGGCCCTATATACGACCACGGTTTCCAAATTTGGAAAAGTGCGGGGAAATTAAAACATTCGCGTTGCATTGTTTATTTGGGTTCAGTATCGATCAGGGATTCATGAACTTCGAAAAGGTACCAATGCATCAGCGCAAATAGAAAGAATGCGGTTGTACGAAGTGAAAACAGGAAAACGAAAACTTACAAGGCAAAGAGGAAGCTTAGACTTTTGAAGGAATCTACAAGCGAAGAAAGGCATGTTTACAGAACTGTGGTGAAAATGTCGAAAACGAGAACTGGCCTCGGGTACCTTAGCCCGAACTCTGACAAATTTGAAATGGTATATTAAGGTCCCAGTCACCGGGGGAGTCCCCGGGGCGGCCTCTTCCACGACTCTGGCACTGCTTACTGCCATGCTGCAAGTCGTCTTCGCAGCCAGCTTTTGCTGACCTTGCCTTGGTCTTCGCCGTCTTCGCTCTTTACTCGATAGAGGCGAAACGCAGACGCCTCAACGAGGACTTCCGAGATGCGCACCTCAAACCAGCGCTGCTGAAGCGCTGCCATGCCTGCCGTGCCTCCAAGATTGGCCGGTTTGTGGAAGTAGACCAGCTCTCCAACCTCGAAGATATCAGATTGCTCCTTTTGGGATCGGGAGTGCACTTCGGAGTGCGGGGGCGGTGCCTCTGCTGTAGAGGTTGGTGCCGTCCCGGTCGCTGTCGTCGCCCTTGACTGCTTCCATTGCAGCTCAAGAAGATAGTCGTCGGACACGTTCACTTTGACGTCAAGATGTGCGTTTTGAAGAAATTCGTCTTCTTCCTTGGTTAAATTGCACCGCGTATCCTTTCTAAAGTTTGAAGATACGCTCTGGACATTCCAAAATTGTTCGTTACAAGGGCCCCTACCAGTAGGTTTTTGTTTACACTCAACCTTCCCCCAAAGGTCAAAGGTCAATTTGCAGTCTCTTAGGGACTCCTGCCTGTTGAACCCACCCTATTCTTCCAAAAGCCATACATGGGAACCGTGGTCGTATATAGGGCCATATGTGGTCGTATATAGGGGCATGGTCGTATAATTACAACAATCGACATATATATACCTGAGGCCAGCAAATTTCCAAAAGCAGCTTGTAAAATTTTCCATAGTTTATACGTAGTATAGTGGTAGATAGTGGTGTATATATAAGACATCAGTCACAAAAATAAAAAGCCTACGAACTCTCAGTAATCAAAAGTTTCTAAAATTGCTGAAATTGTTTGGTTGCAATAAGGGGATGTCTGCACAATGGAAACCTTGCAGGCCTTGCTTACAAATTAGTTACAATTTCTTCTAGTGCTAGGAATGTTCATACAAAATGACACTCAGCACTTAATTCGTCTTGTCATTGACAACGGTTCTGTGAGATCTCCGAGCATACGTATGTGTGCAATGGGGACAGGAGTATGGGAATCCATGGGAACATATGATGCTGTTATGGAGAAGTCTTAATAGACACTTTCTCTGAGTTACTCATCTGCAATAATCAGCTTGGGTGGAAAATCCATGTACACTCCATTGGGCCTGACGAGGATAAACATTTTAATATTTTTACAATACATGGGTTCATTGTGGACATGGGGCATTTTGGTATGTAGTTAGTTTTCATTATCAGTCATTTGGCACCTGTACAAGAGAAAGAGAGAGAGAGATACAGACAAAGAGACAGACAGACAGAATGTAGCATGTTTGATGCACTTTGTCCTTTTGTCCTGTCCAGCCTCTCTGCTGCAAAGCTGCATTGTCCACAGTAAATGCTGTGTGTATGTGTGTACCCGTATGTTTGTGTACGTGTATATGTGTA
Organism: Nicola tetela; assembly: GCA_028565695.1. Lineage (NCBI taxonomy): Eukaryota > Metazoa > Porifera > Calcarea > Clathrinida > Clathrinidae > Nicola > Nicola tetela. Next base: position 3,251 of record JAOWAW010131158.1, read on the forward strand.
TATTTATATGTGTATGTGTGTTAAACATTTTCACACGCTAATTGTTGTTTATAGAATGATGGGCCCGTCCCAGCCCTACCACCACGCTCTAGTCAGTCTGCCAGTGAATTGTCATCAGTATGTGATCTGCCTGTGACTAGTTCAGCAGGAGTCATGTGTGATGTTGACAGTGTGAAGTATCATTAGAGTGAACTCTTGCATCTCACTGCTGCTGCTTGGCCCTCAGCTTACTATAACTTCTATCTTTAATCTCAATCTTCACCAGTACAGTAAATGGTATGATTTTCCAGAATCCAGATGACAAATAAGACTTTGTGATCACCGCTGTTGTTTAATTTGTATGTGATTAACGTTTGGTTCCAGAGTCAATTTTTGTACATGTGTTGCATTTTAATGCCAGAAATAGCTTTGTTTAGCCTTACTTTTTCGCCTTTATTGTCGCTTAACAGGACGTTCCGGCATTACCACCCAGTAGGAAAAATCAGGTACTGATCATGATTATTTTTACTGCTCTACTTTGCCCTCCTACCAAGACTGTTCTTGAAAACAGGTTCTCTTAACCATGCATTTTTTGGCTGCAAAGGAGCGTGGCCGTGTGAGCTCAACGAGACCTGTTGGTAGCTTGCCAGCGAACCTTCGACGGACACCATCATCATCAGCAGATGCAGCCTTACCTCCAAACTGGATAAACTACTTCAGTCAGAAACGTGGTCACAAGTATTACCACAACAGCATGACTGGAGAGACTGTTTGGTCAAAACCCACTGCTGCACCAGCACCTCAAAAAGTGGTTAGTGTCCTGTGTTTTCATAGACCATATCACCTTCCTGTCCAGTGCCTGTTGCTTAGCAATTTGATGTGAAGGATGCAATTTTTCTGCAATGTCTCCATTTCTCTTTAGCTGATCAATTGCTTCATCATGTTTTATTTTTCATCCTTAGGCTCCGTGTGTCCCCAGTCGTGGCGATGATGCGCATGCATCACCCCCACCTGTTTCACGAAGGAGGGATCGGTCATCACGACAGTCATTTACATCTATTCCAAACGCAAGTGTTGAGTTCAACCAAAATGACCTTCCACTGGTTCCAAGTCGCAGCAGATCAGGTTAGCATAGCTTATGAGAAATTGCTGATTTAGCTCTGTTTGGGTCATTTTAGAATGATCAGTGTGCATTGTGAGTCGCAAGAATAAACTGCCAACTGTGCAATACAGTTGCCGAGTCATGCTGCAAAGAGGAATTAGGGCATGTGTCTCAGTCACACAATAGCTCTCAACATTACAATTACCATTACCAAAAGCACAACAATTAAAATGTCTAACCACATTCAAGCTACATATAATAGTATCACACTTGTAGACTAGAGTGAGAGCCCATGTACTGGTACTTCTGTAAAATCACTTTGCAAAGCTGTTCTAGCGCTGTAGCGGAGATTTCCAAGTTGATATTATTTCTTGTCATTCGCCCCCAGTGCGTGGTCGTAATGATCCTCCCCTGCCAATTCCAGGAGGTCTTCCACAGCGTCAGACATCAGATGACCTCCCTTCTCCAGTTCGACAGGTTGCAGTGATGTTACTGTGTTTTTGTGTCCAATTAATTTCAATATTTTCGGTGAGTTCCATCTCTGACAGTGTCTCCCAGTGATTTGTTGCTGAATCAGAAACCCCTTGTTCAAATCAATGAGTCAATCAAAGCTTTGGTCAATTAGTCTCAACCCTATTCTACAAGTCTCACGTCAAAACATTCACTCGGCTTCATGTATTGGTATTTGTCAAAACATTCACTCGGCTTCATGCATTGGTATTTGTCAAAACATTCACTCGGCTTTATGTATTGGTATTTGTAAAAACATTCACTCGGCTTCACGTATTGGTATTTGTCAAAACATTCACTTGGCTTCATGTATTGGTGTTTGTCAAAACATTCACTCGGCTTCATGTATTGGTATTTGTCAAAACATTCACTTGGCTTCATGTATTGGTATTTGTCAAACATTCACTTGGCTTCATATATTGGTATTTGTACTCTTTATGATGGCCCTGGTGAATTTGTTAAGTGTAGATGCTAACTTTCCTTGCTAGCAGTCACACCTGTGTCCAGTGTTGCAGCTGCTATTCGATTAGTTCATTATTCTTATTTTTTATTTCAGTTGATCTGCAAATTCATGTTTCTTCTGTAAAAGACTTTTTATCTCTGTGCATTCCTTTGTTAACTTCAGGTTCTCAAGCAAATGGTGGAGAAGTGCTTCACTGAAGCCTACCACAGTGCCATGCCTACTGCAGGAGTTCCATGGACAGATGATGGCCGCCGTCTTTGTGTTATCATTCCAGGTAGCCAGGTCCAGTTGAAAGTTTACCGAGGTGATGTGACCAAGGAACCCACAGAAGCAATCGTCATATCAGCTGCCAAGAGCTTGGAGATGTCAGAAGTTAGGATGGCAAAAGCTTTGTTGGGTGTTGCTGGACAATCTGTTCAAAATGAATGTGACCAGCTGAAGGCAAGTAAATCGTTCAACTACTGTGATGCCTTCACAACCAGAGCTGGCAACATGCCAAAATGTCAGAAAATTGTCCATGCAATCTGCCCAAGGTATGATTCGTCCAATGGCAAGACCAACCTGGAGAAGTTGGTGATGAACTGTCTGGAAGAGGTGAAGAGGAATGGCCTGAAATCTGTGGCCCTTCCAGCACTGGGAACTGGTGGCTTCAACTATCCACCAATTGAATGTGCTCAAGCCACTCTGTCTGCTATAAGCAACTTTGCAGCTAACCCAGGCAGCGTGACAAAGATCAACATCATCATCTACAATGCAAGAGCTCACCTGAGCACATTCCAATCAGAGTTCAAACAGCATTTCTTGTCTGGAAAGAGTGCAAGCAGCTCAGGCAGGATTGCTCAAATCAAGGGCTTTTACTCATCAAGTCGCTCCCAACCTCCTAGTGCACCAACTGATACTGTGCCACATGGACGAAGGCATGCAAAGACAAGGTCCGCTGACATGGTTGACTTCAAACCTAGGCACACAGATGAATCACGGATGAAAGCTAAGCAACAGACCAAAAAGATTAGCAGGAAGCGACGTAGGTTCCCCGTGGACCTAGCCAGGATGCAAGAGTTTGATTCTGGAACTTCACTATCAGGGAGCAGCCTCACAGCAGGAGTTCAACGGATCAACCTTCTAGGTCAGTGACAGATACTTTAAATTACTGCATGTTGTAGATTTGAAGATATCTAAGGTATACAGTGGTGCCTCTCTTATGCGGCCAGATTTTCTCCCACAGTAAGGTGGCCACATAAGGGCAGTGGCCTTTACTAAGGGAGGGGGGTGGGGGGTTGTGCCCAACTGTGTATGTATTGTGCATACATATACCTGTACTGTACATGCACACCCAAGTCATTACAAATTAATGTGCACACATGACAGAACAATGGGCTTGAGGTTCAGAAACTCTACAGTAGCCTGAAAGGTACTCATGTGAAGAAAAAGAGTTGCTTACGTAGAAGAAAAGAATTCACCCAATGTAGTTGCCTTGCATTACTGTGATGAGTTACCTCAAGTGTCTTATTCTGCAACTTCTCTTACACTTGATACACGACGCTTATGAGGTCAGTGTCAGTGCCCGAGAGAGCGTACCTGAGGGCTCACTGCTCTGCCACACAGACTGGAGATTGACGTTGGCTCACTGCATCGGTTCTGGCTCATTGGAATCGTTGGAATCAGATGATGGGGGAATTGCTGTCTGAAATGCTTGGTGAAGCAACACTTCTTCCCAGAAATTTGGCATGGCCACTTTTATGCACTACTGTAGAATGTACCTCAGCATGTTCAGCACCAAGCATACCTCAAATTCACATCTTAAAGTTGCAGTGTCACAATATTCGTTTTTTGTCCGCCATTTTAGGTGTGGGCAAAAATAATGGCAGCCATTCATTTACACGTTCCGAATGTGGTGGAGTCCATGTGTTACGTAGAGTGGATTGCTGTACGTGCAAAAAAATACACATAATAGGACATCCTATCCATGACCCTGGTTGTTAGAAACATGTTTACTCATGGAAGTGCTATTTCGATTATCCTCCCAGTAAGAATTCTTCGAAATAATGATCTTCAGAATACCTCAACACGCCGTTGGAACAAAGTCGCGTCTTCCTCTGCCTGGCCCACTTCCTCATCCTCAATGCCTCTCGATTCAGAGGCACCTGTGACACGGCCTCACGATTGTGAGCTCGTGCTGTTCCTACCTGTAGATCGTGCTTGACGGCGACCTTCACCACCATCGTCACTATTGCTCGAATCACTCACTGCCGATGTTCTCTGCGATGAGTATCAGTGATAAGCAACCAGGGATAACGCAAAAAGGTTACCTGCACATGGCTTATCTTGTTTTTGCATGGGTGCTTCTTTCCACACGAACAGGAAGGGTGACAAAGCTGACCAGCAGACCTACAAGGACAACCACACTTTTAAGAAGGACGACTCAAGGCCAAAACTTTGGTCACTCATTACAAAGGAACACATCCCAAGCGCCGTTTCAGACTGAACTTCTTGTCGAGCAATTAGGAAAGCAAGCCCCTGTAAGTTGCTGCACTGCCGAGTTGTGATGAAGTATGCATAGTGAAGCCAAGCCCATTTTTTCGCATACCTTGCGTACAGTGTCTGTCATCTCATGTCGCTTGTATCCGCATAAACACTTTCACGACGTGAATTGCCGCCATTTAATTTTTGGTAAAACATCAAGAATACCGTGACATTGCCGCTTTAACCGCAAGTCTTCGCACCCCACGACTTTCTGTGGCCGTTGCAGGGAGGGGAACTTCGACCAGCTGCCACCAAATTGCTGGCTGTTGGCCACGTTAATGGGGTGGCCTCTTACAAGAGGTGGTTTTCTATGTAAAACATGTCCATGCAACGACAACTTGGCTGCATGTGGTGGACGGCCGGCTAGAAGGGGGCTACATAAGAGAGGGACCACTGTATATTCAAATGGCATGTTTGTTAGGCTTCACATGCTTTATTTATGTGCAGCTTTAGGCATCACATGTCATGTGCATAGACAGCCTAATTTCCCTACTAGCTTGCTGAGTTTGGCATGTTTCATAGCTAGGCTGCCAGGATATACAGCGATTGCCAATAGTGCTACACACAGATCACTTGGAGCCATATTATTACTGTTAGGTGCCCTTTTTATAAACTACATGACCTGCTGTTTAATTGCCTGCATCCACAATCATGGATGTAACGGAATTTTTGCAAGCAAAGTCAGTTTTTGCGACATGCACAACATGGCGATAGGTGAATTTGGTTGATTGTACTGGCTGAAACTCAAACATTTAACTAACCACCACAATACTATCGCCATGTGTTGGTTTGATGGCTATTGGTTGAAGTGCCCAGAACCACCCACAAATCTAGATAATCTAGAGTAGTGGAAGTGTACCTAATCATGTAGGGGTGGGAAGGATGCAGTGCGGGTCTTGAGTAATGGAAATACTTTGTAAGGGGGTGCATAGAAGAAAGTATTGGTGGCATAGTCAAAGCCGTCTGCCGTTTGTGCAAAAAGGTCTTGTCTTATAGTGGCTCCACAATGATAAACCTCCACGAGCACCTCGATACCCATAAAAAACAAAAGGGGACATCGCTTGGCAAGCAGCTCACCCTGCAGCAGCTCACCCTGCAGCAGCTCACCAAGAGCTTGCCCGTGAATCGCCTGTGCCCTGAACCTTGAGCGGGGGACATCTCATCTTTACTAGCTCAATGGTGTTGGCTGAACCTGCGCCCTCTGTCCATTATGGAAGATGAAGGATTCTGTGATCTTGAGTTGTCCTCCAAGGAATAGTATTTAGCAGACTTGTTACCAGCCAGTTATCTGGGGAATCATACATCACGCTCTCCCAAGTTATGCCAAAGATATTTGTGCTGCTGAATGACACCTTGGCTTCTTGTCCAGATGATCCTGCCATTATAACAAAGGTGAAACAGGCTCTCACCAGTGAGCATAAGCATCATTTCCACCTTGATAGTGTGGATGAGAACATGCCCTGTCTTCTAGTTTCAGCCTGTGACCGACGTTTCCACAATCTCTCATTTCTAGATCTGACACCCAGCCATAAGAAGTCAGTGGAGGCTACAACAATTGACAAAGCTGCTGGTATTCCATCAAACTGCTCACCATGTTGTGAAATTCTGCTTCTCCTGCTGCATTGGAAGAATTTCCTTCAATGTCCACCCCCGCATCTGTCATGTCACGTTTATTGGATAGTGTTACAAGTGTTATGATTGTTATGTGGGTGATAGTGCGAACTCACAAGTCTAAGCATACACCACCTGCAGGTACTTCTAGTGTTTTGTGTCTTAGGTGCAGAGCATCTATATATTGAGTGTCCTTGGACTGAGGGTGTTTGTCTAATAAAGTTTACAACTTCTAACATGGTGTCAGAAGTGAAAACTTAATTACATCAACAACACAAAAAATTAGAATGATGATGAGTAAAACTAGTATGAGTGGAGGGCCATCTCAACTGCTGCTCCTCAACCCTGAAGCAGATGCAGTGTCATGGCATCGCTGGCAAAAAGTATTTGAGGTGTACGCAGTCCTCATGAAGCTGGATGAAAAGACCAATGAAGAAAGGGAAGCAACCATTATTGGACTGATAGGAATTAACGCAGGCAACCTATATGAATCTCTTCCTTTCGCTGACAGCAAAGAGTGCAGTAATGTGAAGAAAATTCTCAGGTACTTTGAAGAGTACTTTGTGGGGCGCCAGAATGTCATCTATGAGCGTTTCCTGTTTTTCAATAGACAGCAGAAAGAAGGTGAGCTGTTCAAGCAATATGTGAAAACTCTGAGAAGCCAGGCAAGCAGGTGCAATTTTAATGGCATCACACATGAAGAGATTCTCCGGGACAGGCTCGTGTGGGGGATTTGCAGAGAATCACCGAGGCAAACCTGGCTGGCAAGAAAGATGCTTACTTTGCAGGAGTGCATAGACAAAGGCAATAGTTTGGAACAGGTCCGTCAGCAGTATACTACCATGAACAGACTGAGGGAGAGGCTGACAGGACTTGACAACGAGGTTGAAACGCAAGCCACAGTGTTTACTACTAGCAAAGAGGTACAGGTATACCCAAAGGCAGCAGGCCATAATGTGCCGAGCGAGTGCCGCTACTGTGGCAGGCGACATGCACGCGGACCGGCGCATTGCCCAGCATTCAGTCAGTGCTGTGTAAAGTGTAAGGGAAGCAATCATTTTGCTTCAGTCTGTAAAACCAGAAGTCCGAAGAAAGGTTTGTATTCAGTTGGTCAAAGATTTTCAGTTGGAGGGTCAAGGAAATGGTTCTGACCATGTCAGTCTGCTCTCACTAACACTTGAGGAAGGCATTGTGAATAATGTGAAGGGCAGTGGTGTTTCCAACAAGAATGCAGTTACAGCAATGCTGAAGCTGAATGGTCAAGCAGTTACATTCCATTTGGACTCAGGTGCTGTGGGTAACATATTAAGACAGGAAGATCTTCCGCAACACACAGTAGTGGAAAAAACCAGTAAGGTACTTAACCCGTTCGGTGCCATACGACGTCTATAGACGTCATAAATTGGATCATGTCAGTGGCCAACGATGTCTATAGACGTCATGGCTGAATTGACTGCATTGCGTAAACTGGTGTCTTGGCCGCCTGCGCCTCGTATTAGAGCACATGTGCATGGCCAATAGCAGTTGTTTCCAGGTTTCTAGCACCTTGGGTTGTCTAGCTTTTGCCTTTTGAACGTTCGTACGATTTCCCGCGGTTTTGTCTCCATTTGGCGTGAACGTCGGATATGGCTTCTGATACTGATACAGACTTTGGCGATAGTGACGCTGATTCTTTCTACGAGTTAGCAAGTGATTGGGATGGTGATTTCGATGGTTCGGACAGCGACCACTCTCTCTCTGGCTGTGGGTCTGATGGTGACGGCTTGGATGAGAGCGATGATGAGCGGCATTTTGTTTGGACGGACGCAAACGACCAACCTGATGTTCCTGTGTTCACAGGTGAAAGTGGTGTCCAAGTCAACGTTCCACCAGATGAGGAGTCCTCTCACATACTTTAGGCTGTTTTTTACGCAGGCGGTAATGGATTTGCTAGTTACAGAAACAAATCGCTTCGCACTACAAGCAGGCAGTGCTCCACAACGCCGCCAGTCGAGATTGCATTCCTGGGTTCCAGTCACTGAAAGGGACATCAAGGTTTTCTTCGCTCTGTTTCTTTTGATGGGTGTGAGCATGAAACCCCAAGTTGCCATGTACT
>JAOWAW010131191.1:1333-14056 GCA_028565695.1 Nicola tetela
CCACCGGTGAGGGGGAGCCACCGGTGAGGGAGAGCCAGAAACCATAGCACTTGACCTTTCTCTAGCTAGGTGGTGAAGGCTTTCATAAAACATTACTTCATTCGCTCGGTGGCAAACCTTTTATTATTAATTACTTGTCTTGCCAGGTCACACTTTTGAGAGAAATATTTAAACACCATCCATAGTATGTGTGGTGTTAGACAGTATGTTCGCTCTGCGCGTTTCGTGCTTAAACCAAGAACTATGGCCCATTATTGGGTTCTTAAACTTACTATGGCCATGAAGTGCCAGCTGCAGACTAACCTGATGCCCCCACACAACTACACATGATACAATTAACGTAACCTAAAAGACTGTCTTCACACGGTTTAACCTTGACTCGCCTCAGGCTGATCTGTCGCGTACACACGTGTACCTGAGTGCACACCGAGTTCGATGCTCCTATAGTTCCGCCATTTTACAATATTCACGCGGTCTGCACTCTGTCTTCATATGGCAATCTATCGGAGTTACTCCATGCGCATACCATGGCAGACGTGACAACGTGCTACAGGTGCACTTGATGCGCATGCTGGAGCTTTATTGTCGTTGTTGTCGTGTATGTATTTCACTTGGCGAAACCATGAGAACAAACGTTCGACTATAAAGTTAGCCAAGAGTGCTAGTAACTCCAAAGATACTAACAAGATGAAAGACACAGATTTAGAATATATTATTGAAGGGGAACTTGCCAACATTATCACCTGTCAACCACTAGTGTAGTCTTATGTTCATGTGTAATGGTAATGACGGTGTCTGTTGTGTACATTTGAGCGTGCATATATTGTGTTTGTGTGTTCGTGTGTGCTCTCTCTTAAATTTATAGCGCCTGAATTCCTTCTGAGCCACGCCGTTCACCATGCCTTGGTCGGAGATGGCCATGGGTCCCGTTGATTGTTGTGCTGTTGTACAATATCCAACGTGCACCGGATTGCCGCTGTACTGAAAATGTACGGCTACAGCGCGCGAATAGACTAACGTTGCAACCATTCCAACGGTTCATGGTTCGCTAGAACTTAAACATGAACAGCGTGCCGATGTGTTGGTGTCAGCTACACTTTCAAGATAGTGTAATCTGTCATAGGGGACCAGCCAGCGATTGAAGCAGTCCCATCAAAACAGAGTAAGGTTTTAAATACCCACTGATTAAGGGAGATGCACCATATGTCATGTTAATTATTAAGCCGAGAAAGAAATCGTCGGCGAGACATCACTTGAAATTGAAAAAGAACCGCGACAGCGTCCCGATTGCCTTCACCGGGTCACGGTAAACAATTACACTATCAGGGATCCACACCGTATATCATGATCAATATTAAATTTAGACGTTGCGTCAGAATTGTATCCTTGTTTGCGTCCATTCGAAGAGGACTTTCACAGAGGAGAACGCGAAAAGAAAAACGACTGTCCAACAGATCATCCAAAGTCCAGAACACACGCAGCTTACAAAAAATCCGAGAAGAGAAGATTCTGCCGTAGCGCTGTTACCGTTCGTAGCTGCACCGTCGCCAGGCTCCTGCGCGCTGTCGACGGCAGGATCATCCACTCTTACAGTTCCTTGGCTAACGCTTGCCTCTACGGTTGCGTCGACGTCACCGTAGGAAAACGACAAGCATAGTTGCCAGCTGATTAGCACGATTGCGATGATAGCGTTCCGTCGGCTGTCAGACAGCGCCATAGCAGCACTGATTGGCGATCACCGCGCCGACTCGATCTTACGCAAAGGAAGGACGCCACGTTCAGTGCCACTGTAAACGGGGAAGGTGGCGATAGCTGAAGCATCTGCTGCTGCCAGTCTAGTAGGTCAGGAAAGTAATAGCTTCCTTCTGCTTCAACAGGAGGAACTCGAATTCTACCGAAGTGTAACCGTTGTAAAATGAACAGAAGCGGATGTGATAACCGCAGACTCGACTGAGCAGGAATATACCTGCAACACGTTCAAGCCTAGTGTAAGTCATTTGTTGTCGATCATTGCAAGCGCACCATACTGAACTACGATCCACCTCCGTCAGATCCTCCGTCTGGTCCAGTACACGCAAAGTATGCGCTGCAGTAGCATCGGCGTAGGTAGGTGGTACAGGCAGTGGACTGAATCTTGAACAACAGGCCTATGCAGATTCCGAGTTCGAGTAGGTTTTGTGCTTAGCAATGGGTCTCCTCAACGGCAAGTCAAGTGGCTCTTTTGAATCGCAAGCCCCGCCTATGCGCCCAGGAACATCGCGCCTCGACCTCGAGCCTCACTGACTGGACAACGCTTGGTTGTTCGGTCGAATGAGGCTCGGCCGCGGAGACCAGCTAGCTGCACTCACCCTGTTCACTCACACACCAATTCAAGTTCTGGCACCGCAGGGCCGGGAGCTTGAGCCAGACGCAGCTCGATCATCTGCGATTCTACCCTGATTGCACATGTACATCGGTTCAGTCACTCATTGGTTCAGCCAAAGGCTACTTATAATGAGGCCGCGTCGAACTTCCAGAGACGTTTTACGGTATTTCCACAACCGATGCATACGTCTACAGTTACAGGTTACCGACTTACTAGGGCAATGCCAAACTACTAGAGGCCAGCATTGACTTCAACTTGCGCTCAAGAGTAGTGTTCACGGTCGGGTTTGCTTGTCTTTGTGATGAGTACCCTGAGGTTCGATGAATGCCCATCAAAGCTCCACATTTTGTCGTCTCAACTCATAGCAACAGAACTGACACAGACTTGGCTTCCAGGAACTCGATCTGTCTTACAGCACCAGCGACTCATACGTATACTGCTAACTTCGAGTCGTTGCCATGAAGACACATCAGTAAATCCGCGACTTCACATTGACAGCCTAAGGTCTGGGATCGCTCGCTATTAAGAATCTGCCAAGGGGAAAAAATTTCCTTTGAATAAGTTTAATGATTTGACCTGGCAGTAACAAACATCCAGCCCTGCAAAGTTAGCTATCCCATGCCTATGCCTTGAACTACTATGAAGTCCACTATGATCATTGCACTGATATGAATCACCGACACCTATATAACTAGACTTGTTAGTGGCTCAGGTCTTCTTGAGGTAACAATGACAACATGATGGATAAGCCTGATGATTATTGCACTGTTATTACGAATGCCATACGGCAATGACTGCTTGCGCGTTTGCTCGCCGGCGAAAGCTGAACGATCTGCCGGCGTTCGCACTTCAGTTGAAAGGCATGTGTGTATTTTATTATGATTTCAGAAAATCTAAAACGTAAAAACCATATGGGTAGACTAAAGGGAGAATGCAAATTTTCTGATCGTTTATAGAAAGCTCAATAGCTACTCTTCAGTCTCCTTGCTGGCTACCTTAGTGGTGCAGTCTGTTAAGATTTCTATTCAGGAGCTAGAAATTTCGTTGCCGATTCAGATCTCCTGCGCTGAATTCGAAACGCTCACTTTCAAACGGAGGCTTTCGTTTTGACGCCTTGATCGGTTCTATTTCAATGGCCACCTGAGAACTCCCTGGGAATCTGCCAGCTGCGTGCACCGTTCCTCTCCCACAATTAGCCAGGAAGACGGCTTGAAAGATATCCAACACAGTTATCGCGATCTATTTCTATTCAGACGCCGGCAAAACATGTTCCACCCTGGCGCAGCGCTAGAGCGAAGGACGCTTTTACACGTAGGACACTATACAGTTTGACAGATTGAGCTGCTGACGTTGGCTTTCAATTCATCGATCAATTCTTGTACATGTCTTCCAATTTGCACCAATACTTGTCCTAGTTAGCCCTTTACCACCTTACCGCCCTCGTCCCGGTGTTCGCCTGCTTCAAGCTTTCACGATCACCGGCCGCGTGGTCTGAGCGGGAATGAAATCGCTTGATGCATTTTATTCCCTTTATGTTGACAGCTTCCGTCTCTTTCCCCCTCAACCGAGTCTTCGAGCGAAGCGTCATGCAGCAGAAGTCACTGATTGCACAATCACCAGGTACCAGAATAGCGCAGTGAGTTGACGAGCGGAAAAGCCTTGAACCGCTACAATTGCTGGACTAAATTTAGTTAATTCCTCAAACGCGGTACATGTGCAATGGATGAGTATACTATCTATCTAAGTCTACGATTTTACTGAGACATACATGTCCGTGTACGTGCATATTGCATATCGATTGTAACGCTGCCGTGTCTGGGACTGCAATTGCCCGAGTAAAACCTGTCGCTCTCTAAGTACTAACTCTGCTCTGTGCCAAATGCAACACTTGCTTTAATCGTTTATCATAGGAAAACAAGCAGCCACGCATTGTGGAAGATTGCCTGGGTTTACTGTCCTTCTCAAGCTTAGGAGAAATTAAATTTACCCTTGTTTTCGGCTCAAATTAAATTTCCACACGTGACGAATCAACATATCTGGCGGGTTCAAGTCTGCACTTGCAATATATGCGCATGCGTGAAAGTCGGAAACACTGTTCAAAGTGTCGATATCTGTGTTTGTACTGCTGGCTACCACCGACCCAGAACTTCTACTCGTTAATCTGAAACTGAAAGCTCTCTCTCGTGTTTGTGTATCAGTTTAAAAGCCTGTCGCCCGGATTATTTAGCAGCTCGCTTTGCTGTTCGCACGTGTTAGATGTTCAACTTGTCAGTACTCAAACAAATCGACTTTAGTGACCAGCCGCTTCCATGCAAAAACGTTAGATACATGTACAATTATGACACCAACGTAAACCGTGATAGAAAAAGTTCTCTTAGAATAAAGATGGCAGGCAAATTCAACAAGACGTTAGGTGAATCAAAATCAAACTTAATGGTTATCTTGAGAATCAAAGCATCATCATCATCTGAGTTAGATGTCCACTACCACGCAGGTGGATTTTTGCGACCGTAGATTTGAGCAGACCTGGCAGACAGATGGATATTAAACTCATTCTCCTGCCACTGAGGTTGGTCTTAGTACAGACCACCAACCATTGAGTCCACGAACATGTTGTAAAACATGCTTCGCATCATGGTGTTGCTTATGGGCTAGTCACTTCGGATATATTTCCACGCCTGGAACATAGCCAACCACAAAGAAGAAAACGGGTTACTTTCAGCTTGCAAAACGCAGCCATAAAGCAAGAGAAAACTGACATACAATCTCACAGTCTCGCAGATCAGAACTCTGCATAGTTCCTTGAATCACCAGCTTTTTTTTCTTTTTGAGTGACAGGGAACCCTAGCTCAGGCTGTCCCGTGGTGTCGCATGGCAATTAAAGTTGCCATCCAGTGCGAGCTAATTCATTAATAATATCATTCACCTTTGAAAGACATCACGCTGGAGCCAGTAATCAGTCCACTCTCAACCAGGAAATATTTTTATTCACGACGTTTCGGTCCTTAGACTAGGACCTTCATCAAGTAAACATATTTACTTCGTTCAACGTGTATTACTGAGGATTAGCTGATGAGCATCTTCGAGTGCTAACCCCGAAGACAGTAAAAATAAGATCCTGCTTGTTGTATGAGTTAAACTAGTTGTCATGCTCGACGTGCTAACTGTCTGCGCGATTATATAGTGAGATCTCTTGATTATATTGCCTATTCGTCTTCGATTCCCATCAGAATTACCCAAGGCGTGGCTGCTCATCTATCCTATGTGAAAGGTCTTTTCGTTTTGATTGCATGTTCTCCCTGACACTCAAAGAATCCCGATAATAATTGTTGGTAGGATTGACTGCTACCCGCTAGAGGAGGGCCGGAGGTCGTTCAGGATTTGAAAGATTTACTTCACAGTTAAGCGGACTTATTTCTAGTCAATAACAGACACCGGCAAAACATGCTCCACCCTAGCGCAGCGCTAGAGAAAGAGTGACCGAAAGCTTGTCCATGTTCATGCTCACAGTTTCACAGATTGAGAATCCCCCCGACCTTACTAACAAGCGCATTGTCACAAGATTAATCTCTGTTACGCAAGCATTCGATTTACAAACCACGCAGTGTCACCGGCAGACGCACGCGCAGCGGCTGAGTCTAAGTACCAGCCATAAAGTGGCTATGTACGACCGGCTACTGGCTGAGTGCTGGGTACCAGAGAATAGATCAGCAACAAGATTTAAACTGGTCATATCTGCCTTATTCCCTGTAATGAACACCTAACTAAAATTGATGTCTAGCGATCCTTCACTCCAACTAGCACTCGGCCCCTCGGGACACAATCAGCGCCACCGGCCTCTGGTCGCACTAATTCGTACACTTTCATCCTGTCGGTCTTTAGACCGTAACTCAGCCTTGCTCACGCGAGTTATAACAGAGATTTTTACTTATGAGCTGCCTACATTTAGCCAGCTACTCGAGCTGGAGGTCGGCTTCACGCACTAGCTGGTTCGCCCAGTCCCCAGGGTCAAGTCAGAACTAAGGGCTTTAACGCCAAACTTGACTTTGACCTTGTTGGCTGTGCATGCAGCGATTTTACACCTGTTAGTGAGTCGGAGTCTTTTGATCTTCGATCAGTTGACCCGAATCATTATCTCCCTTTGAGCGTCGCGCAACCTATGTAGCCGACAGGAATGTCGTCGGATATGTGATAATAATTATAATAAATTATTATAGCAATCGAGTCACTTCGCCCGCCCGCTAACCCGCCGCCCTCTACCGGTCTGATGTACACCTCCATGTATCGACTCTTCGTTCATCAGTCTCACTCACCCACAAATGACTTCCCCAGGCTTTGTTCACGGATGTAGTAAACTCGACCCCAATCGGCTCTCTCGTCGCTTCCTTGTCGGCGAATCTACGTAGGAAGCGAGGGGTGAGAGCTGTACTTTGCAGAAATGCGGATGCGCTGCGCAGAACACCGCCAAATGGAAAGTGACGTTCCGAAGCTGTTGCTTGCTATCGATACGCGGCCGGCCGGTTGTGACGCCGCGGCCGAGGGTCCGAGTGTGGTCTGTGAGTTGTCCCATGAGACGTCGAGTTGCTTCCTTGCCCGTTCCGATTTTGGTCTTCTGGCCAAGATCGGCTTGGCTTATGATCCTCCTCAGCTGCGACCGACAATGGCGGTGGTGCACGCCATCGTGGCAATAAGCGCTGAGATGGTTCAAGTCCTCGTAGAAAGACACCGCGTTTATGCATACGTGGTGCTTTGGGTCATCCTTCTGCCCGTACGCCTGGTCGAGCGATTTGAGGAACAGCAACGCCACGGGAAGCATGCTCAGCAACATTTCAGACTTGCGGATTTGACATCCCAAACGCAACGCCATGGTCATAAGTAAATTTCACCTGACAAATTTACAGAGTTCGTCGAATCTAAATGTCGGAAAGCGCTTCCTTCGATCTTGAGTAGAGGTATTTATTTTCATTCGACCAAGGGCCGGGAAAGTAATATGCCGTCTGCTCCACAAACCGCCTTTCACAAAGGGCTTTTAAAGGTATTTCGTCCGTGTCCTGCATACGCACGAAAATCGGCATTGTGGCGCCACAATTCCTGTGTAATGTAGCGGTCAGCCTTGACAGCTTTGTGTCGGCGGGGCTGAGAAGGGATTACCCGATACACAGTAGAGGATTCTGAATATCTAATGCCCTTGTACCGTCTTCAAGCTGGTCTTTCTGGCGCCCCGTTCGTTCACCTCGTTAATTGTAAACACAAGACGCAACCACGCAGCGGGTGGTCAACGAATCGTGTCCTCCCCCATACAGAACGTCGACGTGTGTGTAGCGAGGGATCCACACGGAAATCTGCGCCGCCTCTCCTCGACGTCTGCAACTGCGCGAGCTTGAAAGAACTTTGTCCTGCAACGGATTAACAGAGATCTCCCAAGCGACCAATCCCCAAATCGCACATCTCTAGACCCGAATGCTGCGCCGGCTTGTTATAGGCCAATCGCTATGCCCAATTTAGTGCTGAGCTAATCACGGGATACACTTCAGCTGGAATCACGTCAAAGGATATGGAAGGATCCTTTGCTGAAACCGTTAATTTGCGCACACCCTGTAAATTCCAGAAAGAACGCCAATCTGATACAAGTAAGCGCCTCTGCCAAGTGAAACTTCATTCCAATGCCCCTAGGCGTTTGCCGTCT
This sequence comes from Nicola tetela, assembly GCA_028565695.1. Lineage (NCBI taxonomy): Eukaryota > Metazoa > Porifera > Calcarea > Clathrinida > Clathrinidae > Nicola > Nicola tetela. The sequence goes on from JAOWAW010131191.1 coordinate 9,385, forward strand.
ACACTAAGTTATGTGCCAGAAAAGCACAAAGCACGACACGTCGTAAATGCTCTGTGCCAAATCGTCGGTGCTTTCTCGGCGGCTGGACTGCTTATCAATGTTTGAAATCGGTTTCATCACACGCTGAGGGATTTTTTCGTGCACCGATTCGACTTCTTTTGAAAGGCCTGTCTGTTGGCGTGTCTCAAAAGACGTCCCACTTTACCGTTCGATCATGCCAATAGGATAACGTTGATGAAGAATTTTCCATCGCCTACCCACTTCTAAATTTTTCAGGTTTTCTTTCTGGACAGTCACGATCAGCATTTTGTCGAGTACTAAGAAGGCCCCTCGACCGCACATTGTGCTTACCCGCTCTGCCAAGTCGCGAAGAAGAAAATGAGCCCTAAATCGCTGGGACTGGTTAGTGGAGGTAGTGGGCAATGCATGTATGGGCGTTACTAGTTGATTTCAGCTTTATTACAGTTGTGCAACTACGGACGCAGAAAACTCCTTCAGAGGCTCTTCTCAATGTGTCAAGGAACGAATTGTTTCGAGCTGCTAAATGAATCTGTTCACATTTTCATCATTGCTGTATCCTGGGAATGAAAAGCGTCTTCCCGGGGCTTTAAGACAAATTCAGCCATTGCCGCCAAATTAAATTACTCCGCACCGTCTGGTTGGGTAGCGTTGAAATGTGTGGTACTGTCACGCACAAAAACCGGACATGTAAGGAAATGCCACGATCAGCTTTCCACTTCTGTCAAATTAAATTTAATGTTATAGTTCTGTTATAATTTCGCTGATACGCTGTGGAGACCAAGAAAGATGTCGGTTACTGTTGAACATTCCTCTCTCTCTCTTTCCGTCTGTCGCTCTGCGTTGCTAAAACAGCTCTTTTCTTTCGATACATGTTTTGTTCCAGGTCTGAAACTGACACAAGGTTTCATTGTCTTTCTTCGCTGAAGAGATGTTCAGCTCGGTCATCTAAACGCGAAACTTTAACACATCATCTCTTTATCTCTAAAGGAGCGCTTTGTCCATCTTGCTCGAGGAGACATACCCAGTGGTACCTGGGATCACTGTGAACATCAAAGACCACATGTACAAGCGCGGCGTACTTACCCTTGTCGACGGTGGCTCCTGGGATAGTAGGCGCGACCTACATTCTGCGTGGAATTCATTTTTCCTGTGGTAGTGTGCTTAGTTATATCATAAGGGTCTGATGGTCGGGTGCATGGTCGAGTGATTTTACTAAAATTATGTATTTATCAGCCATAGCAACTTTCCACCTCCACACCTCTCGTTACTGTAACCTACATAGAAAAGGCGAAGCATTAATCATCATTTCCAGTGACAATATTATGAGTCCTGGACACAGTGTTACAAGTGAAAATTCTCATTTCAACCTATAAGGCGATGAATGGAAAAAATCCTCTCCCAGTTCAAACACTGGTGGAAATACAAGAGCGAGCATTGGCACAAGACCATTAGGCGGTCTACTCATAGTACTAGTATGCCCCATTTGTGGCTTGCCAATTCGGTCGCCGGAAGTTAAAGATTTTCTTTCCGTGCTGTAATCTTGCGGAACTCTCTGTCAACCTCTTTACGTGACGCAAAAACATTATCTGAATTCAAAAAATGTTTGCTATCTTTAAATGTTAAGTCACTTGTAAAACTTGCATTCTCACCATTGCCGGAATGAGCATGTGTCATGTTTTTTGTGATGTCTTATCGTGATGGTATTTTTTGTTACATCTCAGCTGCCTTTGAAGGAGATTTTTAATCTGTTGGCTTAGCCACGTAAAATAAAAACAGCACCACTATTGTTACATGCATATGCACGCTCTACCTTCACGTGCAGATCAGATGGTATTCATTTGTTGGCTTGGTAAATCTTTCTACGAAGACATAATCAGATAATGCCCTGATTACCTTGCGTCCTGCTCCGCAAAGCCTACATGTGCATAATGTACGGAAAGCTCCTGCAGGTCCGTCCTTGAGATCACACATGAAGACACTGGTAAGGAGAGCCCAGCATTCACCCAATGGAACTCCCTACGTTTGGTTGATAGTTGGTAGCCAGTGACTGCATGCCATTCTCTACGTATCACGAATTAGAAAGGTAATCTTACACTACATGTATCAGGTATCGCTTGCAGGACGTGCGCTATGACTCTTGGTATGATAACGTGTTGAAAATTCATTGCAGCTGTCATATCAAGCGAGGCTTCGTGAACATGGAGCTGGCCATAGATATCAGTGAAATGCTCCATTTCAACGTCATTAATATTTTTAATTTTTTTTTTCATACGCGATACATATCCGTTACATACCACAGCAACTGACAGTAGCGAGGGAATTACGTCCGGGATCTTTGAAACGCGTCACGTATTTTAATAATTGGCACTGATGATAACGAGTCGTAAACTGATGCTTATCAGGTTATCGAGTTATCGGGTTTAGTGGTGTCGACATAATGGCGACAGTGCCTGCGCCCACAAACGAGCGTGCTTGGAGACAGCTGTCACGCTGTGAGCGTTGTTCGAGGTAGGAGGACTCAACAGTCATTTGTGTTTTTGTCACGTACTGGCTGGCCGCCAGGCTGTGTTTCAGATTTTACAAGTGGACTCTTAAAAGGAGTCATAGGCCCACTGAACCGTCCTAAATGAAGGCCAAAGCTTGTGGTGCGTGACTGATGACGTCGTGCCGCTGTGGTCAAGTGGTTAAGGAGTAGAAGGCCAAATCTTGAGACCCGAGTTCGATTCCCAGTCGCGACATATCTTTTGCTGTCGTACCTATTCCGTCTTCCGCTATTGCCAAAATTACCGAACCATACAGGAAGAGATCCTGTTAAATTGGTAGCAGAGGATGGTTAAGTTGGTACAAGAGATGCGTCTGATTTCAAGAAAGAAGCAGAGATCGCAGAGATCAGTGCAGTGTGTGTACGTGAAGGAGGGGATAGTGTAACAGAGTCCTAAACGACGGTAAAAGCCTGTTGTTTGTGACTGATGACTTCGTGCCGCGATGGTCAAGTGGTTAAGACACAGGAGGCCAAATTCTGAGACCCGGGTTCGACTCTAGATCTTTGTCGCGACACATCTTTTGGTGTCGCACCTATTTCGTCTTCCGCTATTGCCAACCTTACCGAACGATACAGGAAGAGATGCTGTTACACCAGGAAGTAGTGGACAGCTGATAGGATGATGCCTTGCGATCACGAAGGGAAACTCTTGCCAAGTAGATTTTGTTCTAGGAAGAGAGATGGCCCTTGTATACTTCGCACGCATGATAACAGGAGATACGTTTACTGACGACTCCATTTTGTTGAAATGTTTTAAAGATCTAGAGTTGCTCCAGTCACCCGCATCGGATATGTCTAGAGTGTTGTAAAACAAATAGGCATACAAGGTCATGTAGTGTTGTGAGGTGTACAGTGTTGCGCTGAGAATTATATAAGACTACGTGCGTGCAAGCTAGAGGCCACTCGCTACTCGACAGGCCTGTATTGCAAGTATGCAAACAAGCAGAAAAGGCATAATTACAGGTAGAGGAAGAGAGCCCACTTCATGAATGAAAAGAAAAATCGACGGCTCCCCTAAAGGGCCTTGTCGAAAAGAAATAAAGACAAGATCAATACAAGAGAAGCAAGGATCCAGAAGTGGGGATGTTGTCCAGGACGGTTCAGAGCGAGAGCGGAAGATGGATAGAAGCAGAGGGTCGCGATTCGGGATACGTCAGTACGTGCGCAGTCATTTCGGATGGCTTGTAAATTTAGGCGGGAGGATTGATTTAAGATTAGCGAAGTTCGCGCAGGAAGGGAAGTCACAGGAGCCGATCTCTAACGTGATGAGTACACACTCCTGACTCCTGACACCTCCGCAATCGCTCCTCCTCCAACCACATAATTACCCGCAAACTGGCGCAAAGCCTATTTGTTACGCTATCAATTTCTCTGGGACTGACGATGGTGCAGTATACCGAAAAGTCTCTTCATTTTGTTTCTTTATTCACTTCACCTTGCAGTCGTTAGTAAACGCATCACCTATTAAGTAGATTTTGGAGAAACTCCAGAGAGGAATTTGATGGAGACACGGAACGGCGTTGAGGATCGGAAAGTCAAACATTTGTCCCTTTCTATTCGTAAATGAATACCTACAACTATGTAGTGGACGTATAAGGTGGGAGAGCCACATTACTTTAGACATACGCTTGGATACTACACTCGCCTATCACTCATATCTAGAATTACGTCACTTTTTTTAAACCTTCATCCGTAGATATGCTCGTAAAGTGTCTGGGTCCGAGGTTCTCTAACGGCTTTCGGAGCAAGTTGGCGCTGGCGGAAGCTGCGTGCCATAATTGTTTGTACGTCTTGCGACGACTTGTCGGACTACAGCTCCCCTTCGTTGATCGCCTTCACGTTCGTCAGTCTGGCCTGTGGGATCGTTTGACTTTCTTTGTGCGATGTGAAGTTGCAATCCAGCACACGTATGGCTGATATTCCTTAGCACGGCAGTAATTACGCAACAGAACATACTACAGCGAAATACACATTTAACACATGCAACCAAAGAGAGGCACTGTGCTGTTGTATACAGTTCTCGTACAACAAAAGCGATAAGTATCTACGTGGAAGAAAAGACCAGAGACTGGCAGGGCGAGGATAACTAACAGACACAAGTTGTCAGGG
>JAOWAW010131192.1:0-11532 GCA_028565695.1 Nicola tetela
GAAGAAGAAGAAGAAGAAGAAGAAGAAGAAGAAGAAGAAGAAGAAGAAGAAGAAGACGACGACGATGACGACGACGATGAAGAACAACAATACCAAAATCAAGACACCAAGAAAGGTGTGAGATAATATGGTCTAAAAGTGGCAATGTCATTTGGAAAAACCTTGCTGCTATTCTCACGCAATGTCAAGCAAGGAAATATCAGGCCAACTGGCTATAGACATTCACCTTGTGTTTGCACTGGGCGAGTTAGTGGACGATCACTGCTTCCACCTGGAAAACAGAAACAGAAAAATACATCAGTCTATATAGCACCTCAGACTCAAAAATCTACAAACCATTCATAAACGTGCATGCACAAGTCTCCATGCAAACACTTTGTACGTTTTGAGTTTCATCTTCAGTGGAAGGACAGTCTGAAGCAGAAAGGAGAAACCTCACGATGTAAAGAAGGAAAGAGCACGAAAAGTTTGACCGGAGAGAAAACTCTACCTCACCTTTCTATCCTGCTCCTAAACAAACTTACTCCAACAATGCCTGTAAATACAATCCACCGGCTTGCGTTTATCACATGTTTGTGTTGACCAGTAATTTAGCTAAATGAGGTGACACATTTCACGTCTTGGATGCTACATACTTAATAAAGGTAAAGCATAACTTAATATGTACTGTAATTTTATTAACTCTTGGTGGGAAGAATTTTCGGCAACTCCAGAGTGCTGACCTTTCAGCGTAGTTTAATTTTCGGTAGTTGTGGCAAGTCCTGCTTACACAAAAGTCTACAGAGCTGCTGGTGGGTCAACAGTAGCATGAGTAGAGTGTTGGCTTCATGTACACAGGTCTGTAGCAGGGGAGTGCAGTATGGCTGCATGCATGTGCAGCGTGGCTCATCATGTGCATACAGATCTACGCCAGTCTGTTGGGTATTCTATATAAAATTTTAGGTGTCATGAAATAAATTTAGGTATCAGAAAACGAGTACTGAAATTACCAAAAATTAGTATACTATACTGTAAAACGGCTAATTTTGGCAGGGAAAAAATTAGCAGTTTTTAAGCACACACCTATTAGTGAGAATAAATTAAAATTTTTTTTTTAATGATGTGAGTTTTTCCCATAGACTCTAAAAGAAGAATTCTAGGCACACAAATATATTACGTCCTCAGTGCACAGCACTCATTGTCCAGGCCTGGCACATGTGCCACGATATGCGCATGATATGGGACACAGTCGCCTGCGCACATATTGGGCATGTTTATATATTGTTCCAGGATGCAGACTTTGTGCGGTGTGAGCACTCTGCGTTGGGTGCTGAAAGACTTGATGTCGGAAGCAGCCTGAAGACAGCAGTAGACTGGGGTGTGTTTTTACACTAATCACAATTATAGTATTCCGCTCCATGTTTCGTTTATCCTACTGGCAGAATAATCCACTACAGATTACAAAAAAAGTTATCCACTGGTACCTCTAGCTCTAGGATCAGGATAAAATCGTTCATCCAAAATGTGCGGTCAGTTGACGGCCAGGCCAGCAAGTTATGTGCACCTGCTAACGTGCTCATGGCAGGGCCGCAGTGCTGCGCAGGTTCACCAGTCACCACAGCACAAGGCAGATTTTCAAACATGCCACAGAAAGCTGGTGTATCCTAGGCCTTATCCCAAACCGGATAAAGTTTTTCTTATTTACTAGCCACTGCGCTTCATTTCCACATGCTACTCGTAAATATAGAACGGATTAATAACAAAGATGCCCATTTGGGGTTTTGGTTAACATGCACATAGGGTACTGATCCAAATGCCCACAGAATTGGGCGTATTGGTCGACAACTTGCCTTTCAACATTTTAAACCAGCGGCAGCAAATTTTAGCAAAAATGGACCTTTCACTAAAATCACTAAAATTTAACCGTCACTAAAATTAGCCGTTTTACAGTAATTTGAGTATTCTATGTGATTTTAACACAGCATGATTTTACACTGATTTTCAGTTTTCATTGTGAATGTACCTCATCAGACTGATCATAATCACACAAACTCACCATATAATGTGACTGTGCGAATTGGACAAAACATCACCACAGTAGCCATGCCTCTTCTGTCTTGCTATTTCTGATTTACAACCTCAGTTTTAATTAAGCCGGTTGCTTTAAGAAGTGTATAGCCCTCAACCCTCTTTCAGCCTTCATTTAACCACTTTTCAAGCGTTTTTTTTTTCTGCTTGAAAGACCATGGGAAGTGCAGTAAGTTGCTGTTCTTGAAGAATTTTCCATCACGGGAAAATGAGATAAACTGCTAAAACCGTAAAAATGCTCTACATTTGAACATGCAGTTGTATCACCCCATTGCCTGTCTACAAAACGTCTTGGACTGGCGTCTTTGTTCCGCTCTTGCACAACTGTTTAAAAAAAATGTGTGACTTTCACGTGTTCCACAACTTTGAACCTCAAACAAGAGTGAATTTCAAATATTGCTAACAACATTTTTTTAGACAAAGGCCTTAAGAAGGTGCATGCCAATTTTCATAGTGATATATTGCTGGGAGTGCAAGAAACAACTTTTAGAAGGTTGTCGGAAGGTAATTATAATCCAAGAAATAGCATTTATCTTTCACCGTTGCGAAGCCGCTGACTTGGCTGAGGCATCAAGCAGTGCCTCATGGCTGTGATATGACCTCATCATTTCACATTCTCACTCGCAGTGTGGGCGGGTTGGGCAAGTATCGCCTTTGCCAGGCGATAAGTTGTGGCTTTAGCCCTAGCCGCAGGTCTGCATGCCACTGCAGATGTGTGCATGTAGGACATCCACTCAATTGAATATTCAGACAACACTTTTGATCCTGGCAGCACTCATTGACTTCCATGTGTGAATAGATACATGTCTGTTTCTTGGTGTGTGTGTCCTGCCATTGCCCAAGAATATCGCGCCGAAGGTCAGAGAGAGCGGGAGCATTGCTCCAAGGCATTTCCGTGAAGCATTCGAGGAGACCAGTCTATACCCATAGGTGCGACCTTGAATGATTGCTAAACTAAGCCAATGGAAAGTTCCCTATTGCCTATAGTCACACAGACTGTGGGTCCGCCTCTACGGATTACTAAACATTTATATCTAGTCTTCTTACCCATTAAAGCCACATCTTGCAGCCTTGTGACCCACAAGGGGAAGCACTCAAGTTACAGCAACAATGAGCAAATAGTAAATCAGCAACTCAACAACGTGCACCAGTCAGTGGACTCTGAGATCAACCTACTATGCTCAAACTCCATGGCAGAATACTGATAATGCAGTATCTGCACCTGCAGCAGCTCACTTCACACCTCTTTTTCAGGATTTCCCTGAGGCTGCTATTTTGGCCTGCGCAAAGCCAGCACTGTAAAAGGGTGTCAGGGGCGTTATGACACCTGATGAATCCAACAATCTTTCTCCTCCTGTTTCTCCGCTTCTCCTTGGAATTTTTTCGCGTATTTTTTGCCAAATGGCAGATCATTCTATCCTCTTTCACCAGATATAGAAAATGGAAAACTACCTAGTGCAGCCACCTGAGGGCTATACACCCCTTAAGGTGTTCACCAGTAGAGGGTTGGCATGAAAGTATTCTGCTGAAAGAAAAAGTCATAGGAGGTGCACCACCTCCTACATGCCACACGGTCTGCTTGTTTTCAAAAATAAAATAAAAAAAACATGATGCACTGCCTGTAAAAATGTCCTTTGCAAACCCAATGAGTGAACAGTGCCCGCTGACTATCACCACCAGCCCAAACTTGGATGCAGAACACCACTGCTATTCAAAATCGCCACACTTTGAAATTACTTTTTCCTACCTCCAAACGTAGGAGCTGATTCCATGACCCATGTGATGAGCTCATATGTGATTGGCACTCCCATGTTCGTGTACTTCCAATCTTCTGCCAACTCTCCTGGAGAGTTTTTTGGCCACTCTGTGCGGTGGCAGCAGGTGTGCACCGCTACGGCGATGAACTTCTGAGAGGAGTCTGCTGCTTGCTGTTGGTTGGCAGCAGCGCGAGATGGCAGATGACCATAGATGACAGCTGAACCACTCTGGCCTCCACTAGTGTCCAGGTCATATCTCAGAAGGGTAGGCGTGTGGTTCTGGATGACAAGCTCTTCTGCTGTTGGTTGGAAGACAGCACTTCCATCGCCAACGAGAAGATGCTGGTTGGGTATTTCTTTGTGTTTAGCGCCGAATCCGGCGACAAACGCTGCATGCTCCCTTTCACGGCCACCTGTCAAAACGTCAGCAACCTCGCTACCATCGATAACGATCGCGTGCTCGAGCCCGCCGAGGTCCTTCATCTTCTTACGTAAGAATTCTTCGTCGATGTAGATCGCTGCATAGTCATTTTCCGAGCCTGAATAACCAGATTCCGATGAGCAGCTGTAATCGCCACTGACGCGGTACCAGCCTAGAGAACTCTCCGGTTCGTCAGCCGAAATCGTATGGAACACAATCGGATGTGACTGGCGGGCTAAGAAGTAGGGGTGATGTAGCTCAATCATTGACACTCGCCTCTTGTACGTCTTATCGTAGACGACGTGCGCCGCTGTCAACAGTACCCGATAACTAACGTCATCCACAGTCCTCACTAATGTGGTGAGAAACGCAGAGCCTCGTTTGCAGCTCTCCTTGCCAACGCACGCGTCAGTCCCGTACGACTTCACCATGAATAGATTCTTCCACGGTGCTCTTTTGAGCACGGCCGGACCTTCGTTGTAATAGAGATGGACAACGGCTCTCCGATCCACACCCGGCGTTTGTAGCTCTTCGTCAACGACAGGCGATGCGCTATCCGGCTTCTTCAGGCAAAAGAATGCCATTCCGCGAGGATGCTTAGCAGCCATGGCTAGCGTCAGCGAAAGCTCCTTCTGTCTGCTGGATGATTTTTCTGATCAGTGAACTTAGACCAAAGTAATTTTGGTCCAGGTGCACGTTGCGGGCTAGAACCTGACCTGGGCAGTCATTGTCCAACGACACCGAGAAACGCCGCACTCTGCGTTCCTGATTCGTTCCTCATAGCAAGCCAGACGTTGACATTGCTCTCACACGCAAATCGCTACCAAACAGACGACGACGACGTCTCTTGGCGATAGCGTGCTACCGGAGCTTGAAGTGATACTGCCAAGCCCAACAGGCGAAATCCTCAGGCCCGGAGCTGAAGTTCGGCTCTATTAGGCATTGAGCTCCTTCCTTATTGACTGGAAACTACTTAAAGCGTGAGAGAAAGAAATACACTACTCACCATAATCAAAATCGAGAGTTACAGTGCATGAACATGAACCTCCAGGCCCATTTACCCACCAATACATGGTGCAAAGCTGTTCTGCTCTACTAAAATACTGGCAGATGTAGTTCGATGTCGATGGCAAAGCGTCGAACAAGTTCGTTGTCAGTCGCCATATTCAATTTGATCGTTGGTGACATTGACGTGACGCGCGTAGCATGTACCGTAGGTACTAACCTATGACTATGTACTGTACCAATTCCTAGGGACGGTTTAGTCTCGTTATCACCACACTAAGAGACCGTGTCGGCCAACTAGGTGCAGGCCAAATTTTGTTTCCTGCGACCCGCCCCATCACATCGTTCAAAATAGGACAGCCCACCCCTGAAGCAGAAAAATATTTTGACCCCAACTCGTTCTGATATGAAACCCCTATTGACAGCGCACGAATGAATGAAAAATAAGCTTAGTAGGTTGTGAATCTGCATGATGATATACTGTTCATCTGTCTGAGACAGCATGGCCATCACAGCTTGTTCATGATATTATCATCTATAGTATATACTCACACCTAAAGGCTTTGTCCAATGCACTTCAATGACAACTTGAACAGACCAAGTGAAAAGCTTGATTATCCTTGGAGAAAAAGTAAAACTGAGAAAGAATGGGGTGGTACTGTGCCTCTCATTTGATCTTATGGCTTGCTATTGACAGTCTCCTCTTCTTCACCATTCTCCTCCTACTCTTCCTCCTCGTCACCATCCTCTTCATCCAGCAGCTTCATCAACTTTTGGCTTCCAATTTCTCTTCCACCTGTTTAGTCATGGGATGTGCAGCAGCCTTTCAACAAGAGCAGTCTTAGCATCGATGCACTACTCTGGACCTGCTGCTCACGCAGCTTCCGTTGGTCCAGCAATTTAGTGCCACATATGTACAACTACTGCCAATGATTCAGATCAATGATACTGGTTTCTGGTGGTGGAGTGCAGTCATGCCAACGGTCAACATCTGGTGCATCAGGATAGACTCCTGTCATGTGGCTGCAGAAGAATCATGCCACAAGTTGCAGGGAAAGGCGCCCCGCTTCCACTTTCGCCAGTTCCTGCTTGTAATTATCTTCTCCAGGAGAAGACCCAATGTTCTCAGTCTGGTTTGGCTTTTTCTGTGCCCAGGGCTCTTGAACTATTTACTAGTTCTTCTCTCTTCTGTTGCTTAATCTTCTGCTTGCTTGTCATGCGGTCAGGCCTGCATGCTGATCACCCAATGCTATTGCTGTCTCCTTTAAGCTCATCCACAGGCTCATGATATTACTGGACTGGCCATCCAATCTCTCTTTCTGCTTGTCCCTGTATTCCTGCTCTGTTGCCATGGTTTTAGGCATGCTCCAGTGGTGGATCCATGAAGGGGCTGACAAGGTAGCACAGACTGTGAAAAGGAGGAGGGGCTGCAGGATTTGGGGCCCTGCATTGAAAGAAAAAAATAAAATCAATTTAAGTCGCTAAACCCTCATTTCAAGTTTGGCAATTGGAATATGACAGACGTGTTTCATCATGCAGCATATAGAAGGTTATAAGGCCTGCAATGGGCCTGCTCTCTTCGGAAGGTCTGCACACCCCTCAACATGCCTGCACTGCCTGACACTTGATTTGAACTGACTGTAGTACTGCTCAGAAAAATGTTGGAGCAGCTGACATTGGGCACCTACCCCTATGCCCCAGCTAACTGCACTGTGCTCCAGTTTTATGAAAGAACATTAACAGTGACTGTCGCTTGTAGAGATCAGACAAGGCCTCCTTGATCTCACACATAATATAACAGATCCACCTGGCACCGTGGTAAAGTCTCTGGGACACACAACGTATCATGTGGTTTCATTACACCACTGTAAACCTGCCCACTTGTGTATGAACTCAACCGAACTGTGACCATTTTCTCCAATTATTTGAAAATAACCTCCCCCACCATGCTTTTCTCTCTGAGAGAAAGTAACTCTAAATTACCCTAAATAGTTTTGTCTCTGACAAACACTTCACTGGAATTGTCACAGTGGAACCCAAAGCTAAAAACAGGATAATCGGTATAATTAATATTATTATAATGAATGAGGATTGGAGAAAGGCCACCTGAACTTGGTATAATATGATGCACAATAGGTTTGAAGGGGCATGGTGGAAATGCATGTAAATCCATATGTGGAAAATTCTCTGTAGCTGTCACGCTGACCCAGGACCTGAGGTATTACTTGTGTTCCCCCCTTACCACCCCAGTACCCTGAGCTTGTACCTGATGACTGAGCTCAAGCCTTGAAACTGGTCCCTGAAAACCTGGTTTGGGTGTAAAAAGTGCATGGCTCACCCTAAAGACTTGAAGACTTTTAAGAATTGCCTGGCCAACTCCATTTTGCAATTCAAAATTAATTCAAATGAACCATCCCTGAATTTGGCCAACACCCTGGGTGATAAATACACATGCTCAATGCTGTCTTGGTCTGTGTTTCAACTGACACCTCTTCTTCCCCTTTTCTGCTGTAATGAAAAACAACCAAGTAATCTACAATAACCAGAAGCTCAGTGGCATTGAAATTTCAACAACACCATTGGCACCACTGCACATGAAAAATATTTGAGTTGCATTAATTGACAAGATGCTGGTGTGGATTCTGATTGGTAGTCATGGAAACATCGCAGAGAAGTTACATGGGAAGATGAATAGGCATGCTAAAAAATGACAAAATTTCCAAAAAAAAGCCTCATCATCAATTTACAAACGTTTCCTTCACAATCTCATCTTCCCTGGTCTCCTCGACCACCAGCTTGTTTTCCTTGCTCTCCTTCCGACCGAGGTAGTTGTACACCGCAACACCAGGAACCATGATGAGGAGCCCGATAATGATGTAGATGGTTGCCGTGTTGAAGGTCGGCTTCCAGAAAAACTTTGAGTCAAAGCCGCGCAAAGCAAACAGTGTCCAGAAGATACTGCTGAGTGGGTTAACCAGTGCATTGACAATGACCAGGTAGATGGCACCATCTGCGTACTTGATCAGCATCAGACTAAAGAGGTTTGCGAGGCAGTAGAAGACGATGAACAGCCAGCAGCGGCCGATGGGTATGGCACAGTGGGGATCAGGGTTGTAGTAGTTGCCAGGGATCGGTGCAGTGCTTGGCGGAAAAGTTACTGTGCCATTAGTGGTGCAGTTCGGAATCGGACCATAACCAAACATGCACCGGAATCCATCATCCATCATTGTTTGAAACTCGCTGGGACTGTCAATTAGCCCAAACTTCGGGATGAAATCTGTGAAAAACGCCAGCCCAAGGAACACGCAGTTCCAGACCTGTATCCAGAACATGAAGACAAGAGTGTTGACATCCTCTTTGTTTTTTGACTTATTGATCAGCTGAGCTTGCTCTGAGTCTCCATCATTCACTTCCGTCTTGTCCTCGGATGCTTTCCTCAGGGCCAACTCTTCAACAACGTTGGCAATGGCGGCTGGCACAAAACCGAGCGCAAATATTGTGCTCCAGATGCCCTTCTTTTCTGACGAGGAATTCTCGGTGCTTCCACCTTCATTTCCACCATCAATGTTGAAGATCACAGGCTCAGCTGAGATGATCAGCCCAATAAGTACAGCCAAGCAGCAAACAAGACGCTGTGCACTGACCATCTTTCTGAGAATGGCATAGCGAGCAACGACCGTGAAGGGAATGATGGTTGTTGTTAGCAACGGCTGCAAGAAGGCAGGCGTGCGATCGGGGAGGCTCGCATACACGACAAAAATCCCATTCAGACTGTTCAGCAAACCGATGATCACTCGGTTCAGAAAGCTCACTGGTGATTTCAGTGGGAATTTTGGGTTGAGCAGCCTGGCAACTCCAATGAGGACACCGAAGAAGATGATAAACCAAAATGATGTGTAAAGAAGCCCGAAGTATGGGTCACCGACCGAATAGTCCGCATAGCAAACCTTGTGCTTTTGCATTGAGTCCATGTACATGGGCAGCGAGATGGCCATACCAACCTGCAGAGCAAAACACATCCAGAAATCACTCAAACACAATGAGATTCCTATAGATAATGCCTCAAATTACAGAAAGCATAACTTTTTTCAAACATCACACACAGAGCAAAGTTTGCTTGCTTAGTAGAGACATTTTCTTTCAGCTAAGGTTGTGTTGTGAGTTCAGTGAGTAATTTTAATTTAAACTGTGCACAGGCCTCTAGCCTCTTGATCAAAGCTTCTTCACGTTTTCAAGTCATAGATACATTGCAAAGCGTAAAACACTGGTTCAAATCAGGGTCTCCCATAGTGAGAGAAACTGCAATCTTATTTTGTGGTGTGTCTATACCATCAACAGCCAGTACTATAATGACAGAGTATGCAGAGAAAGGCTTACCTGTGTTACAGCAGTAAGAAGTGTTAGCGAAATATTTACTGTGAATGAACTAAACTCGATGTTTATACCACGACCTAGGCGAAAGACAATGGTCTTCTTTGCAGTATCTTGACCTGAACTCTGTTTGTAAAACAAGAATGTAAAAGTGATATGAGTAAAGAAGGGAAGAAATATTGCATAGCACGTTATTTTCATACGGAATTAATTTTGTACAAATTTGTACACTGTGGGCATTGTCCTAGCTTTAATTCTGTACTAATTTTTTTGTTGTGCAAAATTGGCTATGATCATGATGGTGCTTGTATGAAAAATATTTCCGTACATTAGGCCAAAGGACTGCAGTGAGAGAAATACTTTGTGTACTGGTACAAAAATAGCCTGCTGTACAGTAGTGGGAAGCAGAGAAAAGCAGGATGATAAACAGGGAAGGAGGCAAAGCACAAGAAGGTAACGAAGGGGTCGCAAAGACAAAAAGAGAGAGAGGGGATGGGAGAACTGAAAAAAACAGAGCGGGAGTGAGAGGGAGACCGAAGAGGGAGAAAATGAAGTAATACTGATGGAAAGGATAGATTAGGAAAGGTTGATAACTGGACAAAGACTCTGAAAGATGAGAGAGGAAAGAGAAGCGGGAGAAAGACAGGTTGGGGAGAGAGATAAGAAGGAAGGAAGAACAGGGATGAGTTAGAGAACATAAAACAGTTGTAGAAAGGTTGTATTAAAAAGTTGCATTAGAGAGACTGACATGCACACTCAGTCGCTGAAAGAATTTTTTCTGTGAAACTCCCTTGCCCCCCCCCCCCCCCAGGCTTCAGACTGCGTTAATTCGTGTTGCTGATTTTTGTGACCGTCCGGCAACTGTCTACTGAATTCATGAAAAGGTTCCATCGTATAGCGACTTGGCGAACGTTAACATCGCTTATAGATGTACATCTGAAGAAAGTAAGCCTGTGCCATCAGTGTCGTTTCTCGCAAACACAACAAGAAAAACGAATTCCTAAACCATTCAACGCATGCGTCGGTTTATGCGTGTCACGCACGGCAAGAGGCACACTTACAGTAATCGCTTGCAATTTACAGCAAGCTGACGTAGATTTACGTCAGCAGAGCGATTCCAGAAGAATATTGAAACGCTTATTGATCTACAGGTTACAGTGTACGTCCGTCTACAGTTGCCTGAGGACCGACAACGCCGCTTGTATTTTATCTAAGGGCGATAGTCTACGCGAGTTATGTAGGCGCCTACCTTCATCCCAGCCGAAGAGTTGCTCCACTCATCTACTCGCTGCACCTCGTGCCTGTATGTAGGCTCGTGTTGAAAGAACGGTGACCGTTCGTCCGTCTCTGCCATAGCTAATCTCTGGCAGGTCACACAAGCGCAGCTAATGCAAACGAACCTGTTTGCTAAGTGTTACCATCGAAATTGCGAGTGGCAGCTGAGGTGTAGCTGAGGTGCTTTTCCCAGACTGCAAGAAGACAGCCTGCCGCCTGCCGAAGGAATTACAGTCAGTGATTGCTTGTCATTTCCGACGATCACGTGTTTGTCCGAAGTCCAGCAAGTCCCGAGCCGGTGAAGACATGGTCACGCGACCATGCGGTCCAGAGTATCGCTGCTCACTAGCGTCGCGGCGCCAGCGACTCCTGCCTGACTGCGCGACTGAGCACGTCCCTCGAGCTCTACATTGACGTAACCAAGAACGGACAGCATGTGCGAGGCGACTCCTTGAAGAAGAATAACATGACGCGAAAGGCTTGCTGGAAGATTAACAGAGGATGTCTCCGGGGCCAGTTTGCATAAGTATAGTAATAATAGATCATTGTACGTAAGTACGAACATTGCTCGCCTTCGGGGGGGGGGGGGGGGGGGGGGGGGGGGGGGGGGGGGGGGGGGGGGGGGGGGGGGGGGGG
>JAOWAW010131203.1:0-10201 GCA_028565695.1 Nicola tetela
GAAGAAGAAGAAGAAGAAGAAGAAGAAGAAGAAGAAGAAGAAGAAGAAGAAGAAAAAGAAGAAGAAGAAGAGAAGGAAGTGACTCAAGAGTAGGATGTTGGCTCAAGTGCATCAAAAACATTGGCAACCTTAAGCTTTGCACAGAGCAAATAAATGTTGCTAGCACAACTCACAAACATGGTCATCAGGGAAATTGTTTTCTTCCGACCTCCCATGCCATAAAGTCTGCAGGTAATTGCCTTTGGTGAGCTCTTTTACCTGTTTATTTCATAAAAATACCCAATGCCTGGGAATATATATCTTCCATTTTAAATACGTGAGTTTGTTTCACTCAAACAGTGGCATATGAGAGGAAAAGAGTTGACAGCGATTCTTCAGTGTACAATGTCCAGAGTGTGTACCTAAGTGGTTGAAAATATTTGCCTCAGGAGAAAAAAAACATTTCAAATTCCCACTGATCATTTGACCATCTGTGGGATCCAAGGTCACAATGGATGGAATAGGGTTCATGTTGTACATGAACCAGCAGAGTACAGAAAATTTGATTCTGGCACAGATATGGGGAGGTACTGAAATCACACTTGCCACAGATTTGTGGAGGCAGTGAAATTAGTCTTACCAGGGATATGATGAGGGAGTGAAATTTCAGCACTATTCTACAGCTCATGGTCAATACTATAGATTTAGGGTTATTTAGTGATGACTGTAGTGATGTGGTCATCGATATTCCAAAGGGTATTGCTGTTCATGAGTGCAAAATCTGCAAAATTTGATTCATGTCAAGCTTTGGGAGGTTTGTATGTCGAGCTGCAGGATGTTTGAGTCTAGCTTCCTTCGGGGGTGTATGTCAAGCTTTGAGAGGTTTATGCATGGCTGTAGACAGGTACACCTTTAATAGGTACTCTATGAGTCCATAAGGGTGAGTTTACTAGGGCGTCCGGGGGCATGCTCCCCCGGAAAAATGTTGCAAGTAAAGGCAGCAAAACTACCATATTGTGTAATCAGAGTGATACATGTATAACTGAGCTAGTATATCATAGTAATCTCAACAGAACATGTATAGTGGTGTTTATCCAGTGTTTTTCTGGCGACAATTTCTACGTCGCAGGATCAATGGGCAGGCATGGATAGAATGGAGTCAGGGCTTGACCAACTGATCACGCAGCTTTGTCATTCTTTACTGACCTTTTCCTCCTTCTATTGGAAAATTGAACTGATGGGAATACAATACGTCCTACCGGACGAGTGCATGTTCAATGTGAAGTTGAAAGCAGAGCCACTGAATTGGTGTTTAGTGAGCAGTCAAGAATGATAAAGAGAGTAAGCCTTGCAGAGAACCAGAGAAAGCTTTGGAGGAGTACAGAGAGAGAGAGAGAGAGAGAGAGAGAGATTGAGAGATTGAGAGAGTGACTGGGAGTCTGGGTGTCCCATCTGTACGTCCCTGTTATGTCAAGCTTCGGGAGTATTTTGACTAGCATATGGAGGTTTGTGTCATCTCTTGGAAAGCTCTACCTATTGGAAACTTAGCGTTGGCAGAAGAACCACGTTATAGGGAAGTATACTGTATTACACATAGGTTTGGGGTTAGCGCTAATATTACCAGCAATGTCACAGTGCTCTCAAGAAAATATGGACACAATGTAGAGCTTGGACAAATATGCAGATTCGCCATCTTGCTTGGGTCTGCGTTGTATACATTGACTTCAGCAACAGAATCCCCATGAATTGTGCTGCTAAATTACATCTCATGTTTTGTATCCTATTAAGAAGTGAAGTCAAGAATGGATCAATGTAATTAGGGTTTGTTTTAAACTCTGGGTATACTACATTGTTCTATTTTTCCAGTTTGCCGTGAGAGCAACATACCGAACGGTGAGCAAATTTTCTACATGGCACAAGGCATTCAGAAAATGATCGCAACTGACAACATCATCATTGTTGACCAATCTCTTAGCATGAAAAACGTACTTACTGAAATTCCTAATCTGCTCAGTAGCTTGGAGCAAACCCTTGTTAGGAATAAGATTGGCCAAGACCCTGCTCTACCAAATCTTTATAGCCTTGTTGTGTTTGGGCAGCAGGCCCTGCAACCTTCGACAATTGTGCTATCTGACAATGGAAAGAGTCTGTTCAAATCCAGTGAGCTACCTGAAGGATTTTACAATGAATCTGTTGCCGGGATATTTGAGGATGGATACGAGGCAATTGCCCACGCTCTACAACGTATACCGCTTCGGTCCCAGGAGAATGTTCTAGCAAACATTCTGCTGATCACAGATGAAGGTCGCAATATTCTACCTGGTGGGCAGCACCTCACAAGACACAGCATCAAAAAACTTCTAAAAAATGCCTACACAGGAGTTAAAAAGTGGGTGAAGCTCCACTGTGTTGTGGATCAGGCAATAATTTACCACTCACGGCCTGGTTTTGCCTGGAACCAAAAGTCTGCAGGACGTCTTGGCCTTGCACATGGTAACACACGAAGGATGTACAGCACTGTTGCATTAGAAATGCGGGGATCAGTCTGGGACATTAATAAAGTGATGAAGCAGTCAAACTGGACGATGATTTTGGAGACATACGTACAGCTTGTCAGTACCTGGCTACAGCATCAATGTTGGTCATGCGCATGCATTGAGGGTAAGCTTCAGGCCTGCAGTTCAACGGGGAGGTACCGATGTGTCTGTGACAACATTAACAGTGTGGTAAGTTTGTTGTGTTTTGTAGACATTGAAGTAGAGAATATCAATTTCAGAACAAGGTGAAGAAGGAATCAAAGAATAGCCTGACATGTCTCTAATGTTATAAATAAGTTACAGCCTCTCCAGATGTTTGATGGTAACACATTTTGATTGAGAAAATCGCTTTTGATAACATTTCCCATACTTAAAATAATTGCTGGAGGTCAATCTTATCATTTGATCTCAGAGAAGGAATTAGAGTTCATTTTATTTTTGTCATTTGGTTCGGTGTAGTGTTCTACAGGTTTTGCATGTCTTCTGTCATGGTTTCTGCAGACTACCTCCGCAGGTCATTGTCTGCTGTCCTAAAGGAGCACTTTTCGAGATTATTCTGCAGCAAATGAGCTGAAACAAGATGATGAATTTCCATTCCACACAACTCCCTTCAATGCTTTCAGTGTTTTCATAGTGTAAAGCAATGATTAGTCTTCCTTCTTTTTCAGGTGATTGAATGGCTAATTTGGAGAAGAAGCAGCTGAGTTAGTTTCATGCAATTAGCTGTAAAACTCCGTTGATAAATACCCCATTACCAATTATCGCAATGATGTTCTAACAAATGCTATTCTTATGGTAAAATTTTAGATCTGCAAAATCTGAACTCTTTTTGGTGAATGAGAAGAGCTTATTGCAGTAACATCATGATGCTTTTCTTGCATCCTGTTGGCTCTTTACTGCAACCCTCCTCTCCATATCAGAATACAAACAATGGTCGATATCTGACTCGCTCTCTTGTACATGTGCAGTCTTTGTGTCATAAAAAACCTGTGCTGTTGCAGAAAGTGCACCAATAAGCTCAGTCATTGTGTTCAGGCACATTCACGCTTGTGTCATCTTTGGTTACAACATGACCTTAATCATATATCATTTGTGCCCATAGGGAATCTCTTCGTGTACAATGGCACGGGCTGGTATGGAAAAGATCACAAGAACTGTTAACTGAGTAGTAGATAACTGAGCAGTAGCAAAGTGTGTCACAGACTCACAAGCTGAAAATAGATTCAGTTGCACTGGCATGTAAATGTGATACTCATTATCTGCTGTTGTGTGAGCAGTTGAGTTAACCAGACATAAAATGCTGTAACAGTGTTGTTTAGTCCTCCCCCCCCCCCCGCACACACACATGCACATGCGCACGCGCGCACACACACAGGCTTAGTCTTGTATTAGTGTTGTAGGTTTTTTGCTCTATCTCTCCCCGCTTCAGTGTCTGTACAGACTAGCAGTGTTCGACTGGTGAATGGGCCAATTGCTGCTGTTGTAATTTTCATTTTGCTTCTCATCTTGATGCGTGCAAGACGTGCTCTGTTGCTTACACCTTTCTTTTTGAATCAATACACACACGCACGCACACACATACATGCACGCACGCACGCACGCACGCACGCACACACACACCAGGCTAACCAAGAGCATGCAAGCATTTATCAGGGTATACCAGGCAACTGATTGTAGCACCAGTGTGAGTTTACGCAACAGACCTATAATCTTTGCATGATCTTTCCGCATCCATGCTAACAGCAATAGTTGCAAAGATGAGATATACCCCTTCTACTCACGGTCAAATCTTATAATTATTGCCATTCAACCATTTAATAGTTTTGAAAGCTTGATTCATCATTCACCTCTGAATTACCAGTGGAAAATTTACGAACTCATCATCTGCGCCTGTCGTTACCCAGATTTCACAGAAATTGGGTGTATTTGTCAGTTATTGGAATGCTATTTAGGCAATACGTACTAACCAGTTTTTCCATCAATCATTCATCTTTGCATAACAGGGAATCAGGTATAGGGTGCACCAAGACGAAGAAGATTATTGTAGTCGATAATGTTGAAACAATAATTACACAGAGAAGAAACCGGCATAACCAAAAGTGATAGTCGTTTCAATCCTTGACTGCAAGCAAAAACCACAAGTTGCATGAGCTAACAGCAACATACCATACAAAACAATTGCAAAACGCCATTCCTCTCAATGAAGATTAAAACCAGCTAAAACTGTAAATTTTTAAACTTTTGCAATAAAAGAAAAATTATATAAAACAACCATGAGTTGTACATCTCGACATCCTGCATGGCCAAGACAGGCTAGATTATCTCTTTGCACCACGCAATGTCTCAGATAAGCCCCTTTACAGAAAAACAAACAGACAAAGAGGAGCTGATTTGAGCAACAACAACTTGCACTGCGATCTCAAAAGGGGGAATAATGCTGCTTTAATAACAGTGTCCCTCCCTTTGAGAGTGCCGGTAGATATAAGCAAACAAATAAATCACAAGAGATCATGTTTACCAAAACAACATCATTTTCACCTTATGTGCGCCTAACCCTTGCATTCCCTGAATCTACTTTGATATACATGTAATAGACAAGTATGGCGATCGGCATTTGTTACCAAATCTGTGGCTCTATAGACGTTATCCTATGACCCATACCCAAGGTGTTCATTCACTGGAGACTATTAGATAGTAGCTACATCCACCACCCAGATTATGGGTTACAGATAGGAGCTAAGTGATGTATAGACTGCCTCCTAGCCACTGAGCAGCAGCACACTAGGCATCAGTAGATGTCAATACACATCCAGCCATGTGAGCTCTTGATTTGGTAAATACACTGCCAATGTGATTTCAATCATCTTTGAAGAAATTTTTAGAATGTCCATGTTATAATATTATGTCTACCAGAAATGTGTCTCTGAAGGTGAATAGATTGCATTGTGTATATGCCTTATAGGCCTCATTGCTGCCCACAATATAGAACTAAGTCCCTGCAATTTTTTTGTCTTCAAGTCTCGATTTAATAAATAAAGTACAGAATAAAAAAATGCAATGCCTGGTGGATATTGGGTCCCACTGGTGTTATTCTTGCTGAAATTTCCCAGTTAGCCTCAGGCATGTTCTCTGATGCACACGAGAAATTCGCTAGCCACTGCATTGGACAGGAACTGTGTGATAGAATCACCCATAGACTCTCCGTCAAACGCCTATATCACATTGGCAAGATCTGTTCCTAGTTTAGACTATGTACGTTTCTGTGGTGAGGGATTAGTGATACTGGTGTTCTTGCTGTTGCCATACGCTCAGGCCAGAAACTACCTTAGAAGCAAAGTCATGAGGAACATTATTTTTAACAATTTATTGTCAAATATAGAGTAAAAGTTTAATATCTGCATCACACAGTTTCAATATTGGACAAAAAAAATATTTTTGTGCCCGATATGGCATGAGATGTGCTGTTAGGGGAGTCTATTTATGTTGGGCATGGCCTAGTGATGCAAATTGATCTTCCAAATCATTGTACTTGTGTTGTTAGCTGTGAATGTTTTAGGTACAAGAATGTGTTCCCTAAATCTCTCTTTCTTGGACGTAATCAAGCTGACACCGGTGATCAATGCAAGCACGTGAGAAGGACAATCTAGTTATCTCCATAGGAGGTCCTACCACAGCTGCTCAAGCCATAACGTCAAGTTGCACCGCGGTGTCAATGTATACTACACAGAAGCAATCCAGGAATGAAAGGCTAGAGAGAATAACGCACAAGCATGTACATAACTTTTGTGGAAATCATTCCTAAGCTGATACGGTCTACACACACTGATCAAGTTCTATGAAGCCTTCCCACACTGATTACTATACTTACCAAATCCAGACTCTTCACGGAATGACACAGCTTGCGGTGACAACAATCAGAAAGGATAAGCTGATACCAATGACAGTCAAGGTATTATTGCCAGATGAGTGATCAATCCCTAAAGTGCACAAATATTACAAAACACCCTTCTTTATCAAGGTCTGCCAGCGGGCAAATGAAAGGGAAGAGGTCTGAAAGTTAGATGACTTGTAACACGCATTCACATGTAGCAACGCATTTTAGAAATTTGCAATAATTGCCCTCGCATAGAGTAGTTGAACCTGTCAAAAGCGCCCTGGTGCTGGAAAGAACAGAGGTGCCATATCTACTTTCAATGAGCGCTTCAAAACACTTGGTTCATGCGGAATCCATGTATTGCCTTTATGCTTGAAACAACGGAAATAGCGTCGGAGCCCCCAAAGATCTTCATCAACGCTGCATTGCCGCTTTGAGAGTATCATCTTTGGGTTATTTTAACTGTTTGGATGTAACACTTCTTCTTATTCCCTGTATAACCCGTACTTACGGCTTAATGGCTAGTCCACCCAGTGGGTGGAGGGGGTTAAATGAAATAAATAAGGCAAGAACAAGACTAGGGTGAAGAAAAGACATGGAAAAGAGAGAAGGAAAGCAGAGAACCAAGAAGTAGATAAAAGGTGTGTTCTAGTATTAAGAATCGAAAATAGAGGTAGAGGAAAAAAGCATGGACCCCATTGAAGGATTAATACATTTTAAGAGATTTATTAATTGCATGTATTCAGTGACTTGCAAATACATGCTGTGGTATGTAGCATTATGTATGCAACAGCTTACACACAAATAATAGGTGTCCAAACACTCAACAATCACGTAAGCTATAAAACATCATATCGGAACAGATTACGGGGAATTCTGGATAAAGTTTCACGCGTAGAATCTGTAGTGCAAAATAAGGTTGACATCAGCCATTACTGTTTGGGCGCTGTAAACATGGTCAAACTGATGTTTAGGCGTCAATCCGCAGGGCTTGTCTGTAGCCAAGTGCTGCTAGTTCAAAACAGCTGCAAGATTTAACAGTTGGCAAGTTTTATTCCTTGAGCAGAGAAGTGTAGCTACATTGTTCATAAAATCCCACCCCAAGCAAGCTTCCCAATATTCCTTTCAGCTTCACCTATTGTTGTTATCCCCATCATGGTCTGTCACCAGACAAGGTAGAGAATCCTTGATAAGATGTTTAACTTTGAGTCCTAGAGAAATTTTAGGAGTGCATTTATCGTCAATGCCCATCGTGCCTGATATGCGAAGTACAGCCGAAGCCGAAGCCAACCTTCAATGAGCCACTCAGCTAAACTTTATTTAGAGAGTACTAACCGTAACGTTGAAAATTAGCTTAGCAAACGTGGCTGCTTTAAGAGTGAATCAAAAGAAAAACCTCCCATGGTCATTTCCACGCTGAGCCTACCTTACTGTTGTGCAATAGAAGTGATTTACAGCAACAAGGAGAGTCCCTGTTTAGGGATTCTACCTTCATTTTAATTGCCTCTCAGACATCTACGATTTTTCACTTTCTTTGTGGTTGTGGTTTCGAATTACCGTAAGGAGGGTAATTTTTGCCAGTAAAAGCGTTTTGACAAATTCGTTAATGTGGCTCATTTGCCAGAGATTTAATAATAGCCAAAACCTTTTTATGCTTGTATTGCGCTCCCTGCTTTGAGTTAGGGTGATACTGATAATCAATCATGCCAATCTCTAGACAGAGTACAGCTGCAGGAACCTAAATGTATATTTCAGGCCATTAGATGGTAGGCGAACTGCATATCTTGCGCACTAAAAAGCGATAGAGCTACCTTTACAAGTTTCATCCCATATTTTCGCCTCACATATGGAAAAACATCCTCAAGAGGATATGATTCTCTGTGCAATATTGTGCATATCATTCTACCCTAAATAAGGAGCCCTGTTCTTACTTGTATTTTCTGTTGCACCTGCAATTGATGGTGTGGTTGCGGTGCTGTTTTTCTGCATTGCTGTATATAAACAAAGTCCAATCAAAATAAACTACATACTCAATACCACTTTTCAATTTTAAAAAGATGAAGACGTGATCCATAATATTACCCATGGTGATCTAAGTTGCTGCTTAGAGCTACACATTAAAGAAAAATGCATACTTTTAGACTGCCCTTAATTTTCATTATATTGCTCCCTCTAAATTGTTACCTTTAGGAACTGCACTGGTCATCAGCTCTTAATCGGTCAATCTTGATCAGATGTTCTGGCCGCTAGTTGGTAAGCCGAAAGTACTATGCCACGAGTTCACTACTGGGAATCAGATCCCGTTCAAACAGTCCCATTAAGCAGCTCAGCAAACTATGGCAGGATATGTTGTCGTGCTAGTATATGCAAGGGAGACACCTCAAATGCGTGTGATCTGAAAATGCTCATTTCCATAAATGGTAGCTGCATGTCAAGGCGTTTGCCGTGGTTCTATGAGGCTTATCATACAATTCAACATTGAGGGAATTTCAACATTACTACATACACTCTAAGTGACAATAGACAACACTTGAACATAAACGGCATGCTCACTTTCACTGTAGTATCTCATGTCATTTTTATACTACGGTAAATTATTTTTCTCCGTGGCTAACCTGATGTAACCTCTTATGAATTCTCATATAATCTTTCCTTCAAGGACTGAGGCGTTTGACTGACACTTTTTGACTGATACTGGTGGCTGACATTACAGGAGTTGAGAGAAATCCGCAAATCTCTCCTAACAGAGACAATCTCCTTACTTGTCATATCAGAAATCGATCTTCAAGTGACTGGTTCAGCAATAGTTGACTTTGTCTCCAAATCTGTATGAAAACCCCGTTGGGATAAGTTATCATGAGGCACACAAGCGTTAGAAACTTATACAAGCCAATTTAAGGATAATCAGCGCCACAGCCCACTGAGGAGATTGATCAGCAACTTTCACCAGAGCGCCATTGCACCAGGTCATCTTCTGGCAAAGCCAAAGGCCTATGGATTTGAGTCTAGCGCATCTACTCAGCCACAGAAACTTATTCAAGCTGTTCCAACATGCATATCCTGATAAGTGACATAAAAATTAGGTAATATATGAAGTAATTTAGGCACTCAAAGCTTGCAACAAATTTACCGAAAATAAAGACACTGAAAATTTTGATTTAACACTGCGAACCTGTGAAGAGCAACTTGAAAGTGCAGACGCGCTCACACTAAGTCCTTAGCGTTGTCCCGCTTGAAGTGCGACCACCTGTACTTCCATGGAGCTATTCAGTGGGACTACATTTCGCGGCGTTAATGTGACCTGTACACTTTGTTGGAAGTTTGTGATGAGAGGGAGAGAAAGACGACAGAGGGACAGACAGACAGACATACAGAGAGAGAGAGGCCGGAAGTAGGGGGGACGAATTTTTCAGCCTCCTTTGGCCTACTAAGGGCCTTCTGGTGCGGGCCATGAATCGCTAGTTTCTCTAATAGAAGAAATTCTACTCCCACGGAAGGTAATTGTCAATATGCGCTAACGCATTAGTATTCAGTGACAAGCTACGTCAGTGTGGCTTGGTCACGGTGCAGTTAACTATCAAAAGGGGGAGGGGAGGGGGAGTGGAGGGAAGGGGCTTTCTACGCGTTTACAGCGACGCGTCAGTTGTTGCTTCAAGTAGCCTCACCGTAACTTGAGCTATAATTCTACTAGTGCAATCTCTTCAGCTGTGCTCACGCAACATAATACTCGCATTTAATCATCAAGGTGACTGAAACAAATCTGAGATGTATAACTGCTGAACACTTGCTGTCTGCATTAGCCCCAAAGTAT